>BJKM01001247.1:0-70362 GCA_015082035.1 Chaenogobius annularis | reverse complement strand
TAAAGCAGCTGAGGGCGGGGCCTCTGCAGTAGAATGTTGTGGTCGATGGTGTCGAACGCTGCACTGAGGTCCAATAGAACCAGGATTGAGACCAGTCCATCGTCAGCAGCTAATAACAAAACTTGTGCAGTTTCAGTGTGTGGGGGGCTCTGGACCCTGACTGGAAAACTTCAAATAAGTTATTGTCCTGTAGATGGCGACAAAGCTGTTTAACTACAACTCTTTCAAGGATTTAAGTCGGTCAACAGACAGTCACGTGGGTCCTTCCCCTCTTTAGGCCTTAAGGAGATGATGGCCTCCTTCACACTCTGAGGATCTGAGCCCAGTTCAGTCTTGAGAGCTTTATCCCGCTCTGAGGTGGTCCCGTCGCTCCTGGAGATGGCCCTTTGGGCTTTTGATTGCACTTTGTAGTTCACAAACTGTTCTTTCAGCTCCCAATGTTTTCTTCTGTTCTTCTGACATAATGAATACTTTGATAGGCTCCTCCCTTCTGGGACACTTCCACACCCCCAGGCCGGCCAAACTGTCCTCCTTCTTCTGGGCTTTGTATGTTCTCGAGGAGCCTCTGCCGGGGTTTAGAACACGTGTTGTACCAACAAAGTGAAGGAAATAAAAGCATGTCGTCTCCTCTTGAGCTCCTCACAAACCGCTCTCACTCTTCTGGCTGTGGTGGATCTGCAGTGCCTTGTCTCTTGACCAGGGTTCTTGGAGGGTCTTCATCTCCTCCTCTGTGGCCCAGCCTTGTGCCCCCTCAAATGGAAACCTCAGGAATAGGTTTGTTAAGGAAAGGTTCCACTGGGCCACACTTTCCTGATTCTCAGATGGCTTCAGCCGGATCCGGACTCGTTCTTCTGGGCTCTCGGCGCCCTCATCCAAGCGCTCCTGTTTTTGAGATAGTTTCATATTTCCAGAGAATGTGGATCTTGGAACTCATTTTCACTTTGAATAAAAGGTCCAGTTACATATGATGTCATGGACCAAAAGAACCAAGACTCAAACTGTACTTTGTTCTACCTGAAAACATCTAGAGAACTTCAGGAGAACGTCTCTTCTGCACAAATAACACCCATTATCACAGGACCGGGAACTGGAACTAAAGTGTCTCTCTTTTCAGGGGCCTTCCTGACAAAGAAACAGGACCAAGCGGCTCGAAAGATCAATGAGTTCTTGAGACGCCGCTGCCTGACACAGGTTAGACCCACGAACCGAGGAACGAACCAGGACTGAACCAGGACTGAACCAGGACTGAACCAGGACTGAACCAGGACTGAACCAGGACTGATACCAGGACTGAACCACGGACTGAAGAGGAACTGAAGCAGACTGAAGCAGGGAAGAGAGCAGACTGAACCAGGACTGGACTGGAAGCAGGATGAAGCAGGACTGGACTGAAGCAGGACTGAAGCAGACCTGGACTGGAAGCAGGACTGACAGCAAGGACCGAGGCTGAACCAGGACTGACTGAAGCTGGAGTGGACTGAGCGGACTGAAGCCAGGACTGGACTGAAGCAGGACTGGAGACTGGAAGCAGGATTGAAGCAGGACTGAAGCAGGACTGAAGCAGGACTGAAGCAGGACTGGACTGAAGCAGACTGAAGCAGGATGGAAAGCAGGACTGAAGCAGGACTGAACAGGACTGAACCAGGACTGAACCAGGACTGAAGCAGGCTGAAGCGACTGAAGCAGGACTGAACAGGACTAAGCAGTTCTTTTGTTTCCAGGATCAAGGAGCTGAAACAGACTCGGGAGCTGGAGCGTCGTGGACTCACCACTTGAACATTTACTACAGCAAAACATCACTTTTATAACTTTTTAATGGACCAGAACCTTATGTCAGACCTGAATGTCACCACAGACCCAACCCCAGAGAGAACCCCCGACCCCCGAAGACCCCCGACCCCCGAGAGACCAACCACAGAGAGGACCCACACACAAACCCCAGAGAGACCCCGACCCCCGAGAGACCCCCGAGAGACCCAACCACAGAGAAGACCCAACCACAAACCCCAGAGAGACCCCGACCCCCGAGAGACCCCGAGAGACCCACCACAGAGAGACCCAACACAAAACCCCAGAGAGACCCCGACCGTCCGAGGAGCCCCGACCCCAGAAGAGCCCCCGACCCCGAGAGACTCCTGACCCGCCGCGAGACCCCCGACCCCCGAGAGACCCCTGACCCCGAGAGAACCCCGACCCCCGACGAGCAGACCCACCCAACCCCGAGAGACCCAACCAACCGAGCGCCCCACCCCAGAGAGACCCACCCCACCCCAGAGAGGACCACCCAACCCCAACCCCACAGAGACCCCCCCAACCACACAGTTCCATAATCAGACCACAGCGTGAGCTTCAAACCGTTTCCCAGAATGCAGTGCAGCTCCGAGTCCACGTTGCATCACCAAACGCGAGGATCGAACCTCAGAGCTCGTGGTGAGAGGGCGTTTGTGGGCGGAGCCTGAGCCCTGTGTTTTTATTCAAAATGTTTATTTATTTATTGTTGTGAAGCATGAGCCGGTCATGTGACAGTCTTAACGCCCAATCAGCTTCATGTTTGTACTTCGGCCTGAACCGGCTTTACGGCCGAGCGGTCACGTGACTTCACCCTAACGAGCGTGAGCGCCATGACTCCTCCCCCTCCTCGTCCTGTTGCAGTGAAGCTTTTGCATGACTTTGTATCAAACAGATTTAAATAAATGTCTAAATTAATAAAGTATACGTTGTTTGCTACGACTCGTGTCTTTTAACTTCAGAAAGACGACGTCACAAACTCTCCCGCTGATTGGTCCACAGTCCAGTGGTAAACGGGCCAATCACAGAGCAGCGTTGTGGTTTCATGTTTGAAATAGTGCCAAGGTTATTTTCCACTGAATGTATTTAACTTCCAATCGAGTACAAATATTCACTGGGAAATATTACAATGTTTTAAAATACAAATGTTCAGCGTCTCAAAAATCTGGGCTGAAGCGCCCTCTGGTGGCTAAGCCTTCACCAATCGCATTTACCATCAGACAGCCAATCAGAGTTTGAGTTTCAGTCAGGTGACCATCGTGGCGAGTTCCATCGCCATGGCGTCTCCTGCTTCAGTGGTAGGTTCTCCTCATGTCGCCGTATGTTTTCGAGGGTTGCCTTGGTGACAGGCGGGGCCGGTGGGTGTGGTGTATTCTATGGTCAGAGCTGGACCGCAGTGGTGGTCCTGGACGGCTCAAGTCATATTTGTGAGAATGTGGGCGTGGCTGAGCGGAACAGGGGCGTGGCGACGGAGACTCTGGATCAACAGAAACATTAGAGCGTGTTCCATGGCTGAGATCCATGGTTCGCTCCGGAGAAAGCGGGAGCACGACCGTCAGAAGAACACTTTCTCACATCTCCAACGGCGCTCGCCACGTGAACGTGCGACGACATGACCTCTGACCCATCAAATGCAGAAGGTACGTGTGATCTTCATACTTGTACTTTGAAAGTGGGACTTTTGGAGGAATCGATGGTTTCTCTACAAAAGTAGGTCATGTCTCCCCATACCCCCCCCATAACCCCCCATAACCCCCTTATATAACCCCCATAGCACCATAACCCCCCCCATAACACCATAACCCCCATGTCCCCATTAACCCCCAGTAAACCCCTTTAACACCATAACCCCCCATAACCCCATAACACCATAACCCCCAACACTCATAAACCCCCCAAACCCCATAACACCATAACGCCCCCATAACCCCCATAACACCATAACCCCCCATAACCCCCATAACACCATAACCCCCCATAACCACCACTAACCCCGCCATTAACCCACATAAACCCATAACCCCTCCGATAACCCCAAACACCAAACCCCCCATAAACCCCCATTACACACCATAACCCCCCAGTCCACCCCCATCACGCACCATAACCCCCACATAACACCATAACCTCCCAAACCCCCATAACACCATAAACCCCCATAACCCATAACACATGACCCCCCATCACCCCCCAAACACCATAACCCCCCAATAACCCATAAACACCATAACCCCCCATAACCCCATAACACCATAACACCCCCATAGACCCCCAAACACGCATAAACCCCCAAACCCCCAGAACCCATTAAGCCCCCCATAACCCCATAACACCATAACCCCCCATAACCCCATAACACCACTAACCCCCGATAACCCCCCATAACAACCCAATAGAACCCCATAGAGACCCCCATTAACACCCCATACCCCATAACACCAACACCCCCCATAACCCCAATTAACCCCCCATAACCCCCATAACATCCATAACCCCCCAATTCACAGAGGACGCTATGGCACTGATGCCCCCAATGTAATTTCACGTATCTCGGACGCAGGCCTCAACAGGACCACGTGAGGATGAGGAGGACAGGGGGCAGTGAAAGCCTTCTAGTGCAGCGTTCCAGCGATCCACAGACTGATCGCGGCGTCCCCCGTCGTGTCATCAGCTGCGTCTGGGCAGGCAGGACGCAGCCAGGAAAGGTCAGGGTCTCAGCGTAAGCATGTGCGAGGTCTGAGTGTGAGACGGGCTCCTGGGTTTCACTGTGGATCACATGTCTGCGAGGTGCGTTTCCCGACAACTGTGAGAAATGAAGCTGAGTATGAGCGCTGTGAAGAGCTGTCTTCATAGGGAACGGCCCACTGATGACCTGTAATGGGGCGTGGCCCTGAAAGCGGAGAGGAGGACGCTGGGGGGCGTTACCCTGGCAGAAGACCCTCAACCTGGAGGGTCCGATCTAGAGACTTTAGCCAACACATGAAGAACCTGAAAGCATGACCAAGAAGAGGGTCGCAAGCATCGTGCAGCCACTCCCCGACGTTGACCCGCGGTGGCGAGCGGAGCTGGTCTGGAGCTTCCCTGACAGATAAGATTCAAGTCCTTCCACCCGCTGTCAAGAAGCTCTTGTGCAGGAGCTACGAACTGGCCCGGTTGTGGAGCATGAGTCAGGACAACATCCTTGCAGGCGTCTGGACCTCCATCTTCAGTCCAGCCGCTCAGGCTCTCTTTCCCAAGCTGCTGCAGAAGACGTCCGACCTCGCTGCATCAAGTCCAAAAAAGTCCAGAGAACTGAATTCGAGACATGTCTTCACCCGCTCCTTCAGGAGAATCCTCCAAAGATTTTGAGCTTTCAGCACAAGCATGTTCTACGCAGCACGTGAGACAGCTGCGGGTCTGGCTTTGGCCGGCTTGTGGCTTTGGGTCTGGCTTTGGGCCTGGCTTTGTCTTGCGGGCCTGGCTTTGGGCCTAGGCTTTGGCTGCTTGGTCTGGCTTTGGTCTGCTGGCCTGGTTTGGGAGCCTGGCTTTGGTGGCTTTGGGCCGCTTTGGCGGCTGGCGGGCTTTGGTGGCTGGCTGGCTGTGCATTGTGGGGCCTGGCTTTGGGGCATGGCTTTGGTTCCTGGCTTTGGGGCCTGGCTTTGGGGCCTGCATTTGGGGTCTGGCTTTTGGGTTCTGGCTTTGGGCCTGGCTTTGGGGCCTGGCTTTGGGGCCTGGCTTTGGGGTCTGACTTTGGGGTCTGGCTTTGGGGTCTTCTGGTGCTCCAAACAGTACAAACTGGGCCGGCTCCGGTCAGTACAGCTCTGCACAGGCCGTACTACATGTAGTTAGTTATCGCCATGGTAACTAAGGGACTGCTGCACAGGCGGAGGAGGAGGGGCGTCTCCGGTGGGCCTCGCAGGAGGGGCGTCTCCGGTGGGCCTCGCAGGAGGGGCGTCTCCGGTGGGCCTCGCAGGAGGGGCGTCTCCATGGACACCGGTCACACGTGCTGTAGATCGCTCTTGAACAGGTTTGTGCGTTTGTTTCTTCAAATGTTGGAGGTTTGAAAACACTTCTCGCTCCAAAGGCCAGAGTTCACCACCGTAACCCTGACAACCACAGGACATGGGTCTAACAATAAGACACAAAATACATCTGTCAGAACAACACGTGCAAGAGTGGAACTCTCAGGTCAGAGGTCAGAGGTCAAAGAGCCCCACAACCGTGAACTATGACGTCATGAACCCTTGTGCATGTCAGCTGACACGGCCCACCACAGGAGGGTCCCACCCGCGACCCCAGAATGCGCTTCAGATCGTGACCAAAGGTCGAGGGTCGATTATTGGCTCATTTCAGTCTCTAATTAAGGAGGTCTTCTCCACTTCTGGACCACGGCTTGATGAAGACACACGTTCTTCTCACGTTTGGAAAGATTCAAACCAATGAATTATTCATCCAAAACCAAGTCTGGTCCTTCAGATGAAGACTTTGTACGGGCCAGGGCCAGAGCCGGGGCCAGAGCCGGGGGGCCAGAGCCGGGGGTCCGGGGCCAGGTCCAGGCAGAAGACGGAAACATGTTTTTATGGCTTAGGAAAATGAAACAAATCTGCAGTTTAGAGTTTAGAGTTTAGTTCTGAATTGTATAATTCACACGTTCATAAAGACTAAAGATAAAGGTCACATGACCCGTTCCATTCAGGAAGTGTAAAGACAGTCGAGTTTGAGTCGATGGTCCAGAATCTGTTCAAATGTGACTTTGAGTTCAGCCCCATTGCGCCACCTAGTGGAATAACGGCCACACTGCAGCGTTACACTTGGACCGTTTCATATGATAAAAAGTACTTTTTATTTTCAGGACGAAAGAAAAAGACTTCAGCAAATGTCAATTCTTCCAAGATTAATAATATTCACATCGTGAGCTTTAAAAATGACCTACAACCCTGGTGCCGTCGGACCCCCGCCCGGACCCCCGCCCGGACCCCCTCAGGGCTCAGTGGGAGTCATGAACAGACCTCTGACACGTTTGTGCTTTATGTCTTTATTTAAATCATTTTCACACATTTGAACCAAAGCTTCTGATTGGTTAAACTCTGACGTGTCACTTCCTGTCGCTGTGGGGACCTCATTTCCCACAATGCTTCACTGTTCCTGATAAAGTCCAATCAGAGTCCTCATTTAAGGTGCTTCACTTCCTGTGGGCGGAGCCTTTGTGGAACAGGTAAACCGGCCGAGGATTTCCTGTGAAGAGAGAAGAGCGGGTCTGAACCGGGTCTGAACTGGGCCTGAACCGGGCCTGAACCGGGCCTGAACCGGGCCTGAACCGGGCCGGGACCAGGTCTTTCGACAGACAGAACACTGAAAGAACCGACCTGCTGCTGTGAGTAAACGGTACGAGCTGAAGCCCACGCTCTCAGTCAGGAACGACGTGAATTTCTCTGGACGAAGACGAAGAGTCTGGAAGTTTGTGAAGGTCGTCTCCTGGAGGAGGAGGAGGAGGGGGAGGAGGAGGAGAGAGAGGAGGGAAGAGAGAGAAGAGGAAGAAAGAGGAGAAAGAGGAAGAAGAGAAGAAGAAAGTTAATTCAGTCGAGTCAGATTTTACTACTCTTTACAAAATAATAATGTACCGTGGGTCCAAACCGGGTCCAACCGGGTCCAACCGGGTCCAACCGGTCTTACCGAGGAGGCCCTCTTGCTGTGGCAGTAGCTGGTCCAGGGCTGTGTCTCCAGGAGGAAGAATCCACCCGGCGACAGACTCTGATAGGCTCGTTTGAGAGTTTGGCCACGCCCTCATCTCCGCCCTGCAGCTGAACCCATTTGGCCACGCCAGACACAGGATGATGTCATACAGGCCCGCCCAGGCCACGCCTGCTCGCACACATAATCACCCTGGAAACAAGAGGCCACGCCCACTGATCAATAACCCCTTTAAGTCAATCATAAACCATCATGTCAGAGCACAGCGGCCCCTGGAGGACACGTGACTGAGCACAGCGCCCCTGGAGGACGCGTGTCAGAGCACAGCGCCCCTGTAGTGCAGTAAAAGTACAAAGTATCAGAGCCAGACTGACCTGAAGGAAGGTGACGTTGTGAGGGAAACACCGAGGAACCCGGCTGGACCCCGGCCTGGACCCGGCCTGGACCCGGCCTGGACGTGGGAGCAGAGGGGCCGACAGAGGACCTCGAGTGACTCTGAACGACTGAGGGAACGACAGAGACGAGAGGACGTTCTGCAGCTCAGACAAGTCGGTCCAGGTCCTGGTCCTGGTCCAGTGCGGTGTCTGGTCCTGGTCCTGTCCTGGTCCTGGTCTGGTCCAGGCCAGGCCGGTCCTGGTCCTGGTCCAGGCCGGTCCTGGTCTTCCTCTGGACTCTTTGTCTTGTTTGAGTGTTTTCTCTCGTCCTAAAGAGTGTCAGATTAAAACATGGGTCACCCTAAATTTGAACCAATCAGGATGACGCTTGAATAATCAGGATTATAATAATCAGGATTACGCTTTGATAATCAGGATTACGGACTTGAATAATCAGGATTTACGCTTGAATAATCAGGATTTACGGCATTGAATAATAGGAATTACGCTTGAATATCAGGATTATAATAATCAGGATTCAGATTACGCTTGAATAATCAGGATTACGCTTGAATAATCAGGATTACGCTTGAATAATCAGGATTATAATATATCAGGATTACCTTTGAATAATAGGATTACGCTTGAATAATCAGGATTATGAATAATCAGGATACCTTTGAATAATCAGGATTACGCTTGAATAATCAGGATTACGCTTGAATAATGAGATTACGCTTGAATAATCAGGATTACGCTTGAAATAATCAGGATTATATAATCAGGATTCAGGATTACGCTTGAATAATCAGGATTACATTGAAAATCAGGATTATAATAATCAGGATTACGTTTGATATAAATCAGGATTACGCTTGAATAATCAGGATTAACGCTTGAATAATCAGGATGACCGTTGCTTTAAAAACAAGGAGAACTCAGATGATTTCTCTTCTGTAGAACTCACCTTAGTCTCCTCTCTCCTCGTTTCCTTTCCTCGTCTCCTCGCTCGCTCCCCTTTCACCAGGTTCGTGCGACAGGAAGTGCCGGATGTTCTGATTGGCGGCGTGCACCAGGCGCGGGTCTAGCTCCACCCCCAGGATGTGGGCGGGGCCAAAGGTCCGGGCGACGTACAGAGTCACGTGACCGGCGCCGCAGCCACAGTCCAGCGCCCTTCGACCCCTGAACACCACTCGTCTGCAGCACGGACAGACGCGCGTCGGCCCCGCCACCGCGAGTAGTTGTCGCCGTAGCAACCACAGAAACCATAGAACTTACTGCAGTTTCCAAACTGATAGCGGCTCCGGTCCTTTGGCCGCGCCCGCCGAGCGGAGCGAGAGCTGAGGACAGGAGGGCATCTGACGCATCCTTTCATCCAAGTATACTTATACTTTGATACTTTTCTACTTTTCTACGTGAAGTGAGAATACAATGAAGTCACACGCACCTGTCGCCTGCTTTGGCCCTCCATCTGTGGGCGTCTCAAAGCGGATGGGCTTGGGCGTCGCCGCGGTGACGCAGGTGGAGGCGGTGCGTCGCGCGTCGTTACCGTGCAGAGGTGGGTGGGTGTGCCTGCGCTGAGGGGGCGGAGCCAGGTCATCTCGACAGGTGAGCGCAGTGTTCAGCTCGCACCACAAGGGGGACGAGTCTGAAAATATACAAGTAATGTCAGCGCGAGCGCTAACGGCGAGCGTAGCGGAGCGTCAGCGCAGCGTCAGCGCCAGCGTTAGCGTCAGCGCCAGCGTCAGCGCCAGCGTCAGCGCCAGCGCAGCGTAGCGTCAGCGCCAGCGTAGCGTCAGCGCAGCGTCAGCGCGCAGCGTCAGCGTTAGCGTCAGCGCCAGCGTTAGCGTCAGCGTCAGCGGCAGCGTTAGCCGTCAGCGCCAGCGTCAGCGCCAGCGCCGCGCGTTAGCGTCAGCGCCAGCGTTAGCGTCAGCGCAGCGTCAGCGCCAGCGTCAGCGCGACTCCTCTGGGCACATGCAGTTGGCAGAGTGAGAGAATGGCAGAAATGTGATCGGGGTCGTAGTATCGTGGTCAAAACGACCTTTCAGGTGGGACTCCAACTGTAACGCTCCGTTTAACGATGACTTCTGATTGTCGTTACCATGACGTTTGTGACAATGTCATGGCTCGAATCATGACGATGACGGGTTTTTGTGGTAGTAAAACTCCCGTACCTGCAGCCACGTCCGTAGTACTCGCTGTAGTATCTGCAGTAGTATTCGCAGTACTCTCCGACACACTGTGGCCGTGCCTGTGCCTGTGTCGCTTCCTCCTCGGCGGCGCCCCCTTCAGGTTGAGCGGGTCGGTGATGTCGCGCGGCACCACGATCTCCACAGGGTCTCCTCCTCGCTGCGGCAGGGGCGAGCTCTGCGGCGTCTCCTGATTGGTCAATCTGAAAGAGGGGCGGGATTACTACTGCAGGCGGCGCTAAAGTCGCACACTCATCTTAACGTAGCGATGGTCGGGACCGGACTCAGTAATCACAAATAATCATTCAATCATGTGTTCAATGTGGGGCGGGGCGTGTGGAGGGGGCGGGGCTTCACCTGTTGACGTCGTCGTTCATCAGTGAGTTCAGGTTCAAAGGGTCGAAGATGTTCCCGCCCAACAGGAAGTGACTGGGCAGGACGGACTCCGATTGACTCTCGCTGTTGGCACGGCGACGGCGTTTGGGCGGAGCCCTGAAGCCGCTGCCCGCCGAGCAGCGCCTCTTTCCCATTGGCTGAGAGCAGACAGGGCGGGGCTTCGGCAGGGAGGGCTCTGATGGAACCAGACCCGAGGGTTTGTCCAGCGACATCATTTTCCACCAATCACAGCTGAGGAGAGAGAACGGACCAATCACAGCTAACAACATTTAAAACTGAATAATTGTAATCAAAAGTCCATAAAAGTCACCAAAAAAGGTTTGGTCTAGGTCCGGTCCTGGTTCAGTCCTGGTCCGGTCGAGGTCCGGTCCTGGTTCAGTCCTGGTCCGGTCGAGGTCCGGTTCTGGTGCAGTCCTGGTCCGGTCCTGCTGCGGTCCTGGTCCTGGTCCAGTCCTGGTTCAGTCCAGGTCCAGGTCCGGGTCCGGGTCCAGGTCCGGGTCCTAGGTCTACAGTTGTGTGACAGCGTCACGTGCAGCTCGTGCAGGACAATGATAAAGTTTTATTCTAAAGGCGTTGTCATGGTGACATCTTTGTTTGTGCTTCTTCAAAGTGACTTGAACGTGTCCGTCACTGTGAACCCAGAACTGAAGCTGTGGTTCCGCAGTACAACTTTACTCACTGTGATTTGGAGAAGTTTGTTTGTTTAGATCCGTACGTCGTGGCCCCGCCCCTCTGCGTGTGTCGTCATCAGCCCCTCACGCAGAGCTAGCTGTTAGCCTCAGAGGCTAATCTTAAACTCTTCACAAACGCCTCGGAGCCTCGGGAACGGGCCCGGTGCCGGCCGTGCGCGCGCACACGGGCTCGTGCCAGGTGTCCCGTGCAGGCGCGTGCGTGTGTCCGTGCGCACGCACCTTCTGTTCGGTAAAAAACGGTGCGGAGCCGCGTAGAATTTAGCTTCAGACGCGCCTCGGCCTGCGCGCATGGATCTGTGTGTGTGATGAGGCCAGCGCTCACAGCCAATCAGAGTGAGGCACAGGCTCACGAGCTGCGAGATTGGTCAGAGCAGGCGGAGGCGGGGCTGAGGCGGCGCATGCGCCAAACTTATTAAACTGATTTTGTTTACAAAAACATGTTTATTAAAGTTGTTTTGTCATAAATGATGTCATCGACGCCGTGCTGTGGCTCCATAAAGCGTGAAAACAACACTTTACGTCACTTAAGTCACATGTTTACGGTGGAATGTGAACGTTATTCACAATTCTGAAGGGATTTCTTAGATTTGAAATGAAATGATTCGAACAACTTCTTACCAACTGGTGACTGGTGACACACAGTCAGAACAGACTCAGACGGCTCTGAAGTTCTCCACACACTCAGAGATCCTGCTCCTCCTACAGCTCTGTGGACCTGCAGGAAAAGACGAGAGAACACACTGTGGAGGGCCAAGTCCAGCCTGCTGAAGACCCTCTGTTGAAGTGGACAACATGTCCAACAACATGAAGGACTTTCTATGGAGGAAAATGACCCTTGGGGAAAACAAGCCCGCCCATCCTCTGTGATGCTTCCAACAGTCTGTATTGTTGGCTGTGGAGGTGATTGGGAAACTTTATGGCCATCGCCGACTCCGAGAAGAATATAAACAAAGCGCTGAGAAAAGCTAAATGAGCTGCAAGAAAACTTAGCGGATAAATCATGCCAAATGGGGATCCTCAAAATGTGACAGGAAATTACAAAGAGGAGAAAATGAATGATCTGACTTCACACGGGGAAATATAAGAAAAAATGCTCTTTACGAACAAAGATATTATGAGAAGCGAATTAAAATGTTCTAAACGATTACGCTGGAGACCTCAAAAACATTTGATCGCGTCTTCATAAAAAACGTGTTCCCAAATCAGAGACATTAAAGAAATAGACAAAACTCCGTTTTGGACCTCTCAGTGTGACCCTCAAGTCAAGAGAACAGAAGAAAACATCTGGTGAGATAAAACAGTTTGGGAACTCTACAAAGTGCAATCAAAAGCCCAATCGACGCTTGGCTCCATGAGCGACGGACACCTCAAGAGGGCGAGGGATTAAGCTCTCAAAGACTCGAACTGGGGCTCAGTCCTCAGAGTGTGGAAAGAGGCCATCATCTCCTTAAGCGCCTAAAGAGCGGAAGAACCCACGACGTGCAGAGCAAGTTGTGCCAGTAGTCTCATTCGTGCCTGCCACGGGGTTCGTATTGCGAGTCTACTGGCACTACTAGACAGACGCTTGGATCATTGAGGAGGAATGAAGAATCTGGGTCAAACCTGGCTTTTACGACATGGAAGGAGTGAGTCACAACATACAACTCAACCAAGAGGTAGTCTTACTGTGTCCCGTTCTCAGGACCAAGACTTTCTGAACCATGGACACCGACTCAAGGTCTGGCTTACAAAAAGGTCTAAAGGTTTTGAGATGTTGAAAGAACCGTTGACGGAGAAACAGACTTGGAGTTCTTTAACCAAGACATGAAAAAAGTCCTGACCATTGAAAACCCTCTGAGATGTTTTCAAGGATCATTGAAGCAGAACTTCAAGATGGGAATTATTATTCAACCATACATGTAAAAAAGAGAAGTCACTCTTGTTTTGACAGAATATGAAGAGTGGGAAAGTATTCATCCCAGAGGAGGAGCTTAAAGTCACATGTTTGGAGAACGTTTCTTCAGAACTCAGAAGTATTGCATCATTATTCACAGGGGAATGCAAACTGTTGGAGAAACAAGCGCACCAGGAGGCACACCACTCTACTGTGTTGCTGGATGTTCCTTGATGCAGACCGTCTTTGACGCCACATCCCACTGGTGTTAGAACCCTGCATTTGGCCTTTAAAACTCCTGCTATGGCCAATCGAGGGATTGTTTTCTCATTAAAAAAAAAAACAAGAAAGAAAAAAATGGAAAAATAAATAGGAACAAAAAGAAATGGAAATACAAAGCTCCCTAAACTTAAGAATCATACCTCAAACCCCGGCATTGCGTCATAAGCCCCATGTGACCTGCTCGGAGGGATAAGCATGAGGCGATCTTGTACTCTAGGATACCCCAATGCCGGCACTTTGCACCCCCCAGTGGAGTGTCAGGACGCGTTCCATGATGCTTGTGCGGCAGGGCTTTAAATCCTAAAGAGTTGAGTGGGTTGTGTTGATGAAGCCTTCGGACAAACAATGCCTCTGTAAGAAAGAAGGTAACGCTTATAGACCGGACCTGGACCCGGACGCCGGAACCCGCCTGACCCGAGACCCGACCTAAAGAGCCTCGACGGCCCAGAACCCGGATCTGAACCGGAACCTGACCCAGACGGGGACCTGGACCTGGCTGCCCAGACATAAATAGTACATCATGCCTCTGAAACGAGACATTCACGCTTACTAAGACCTGGACCTGACCTGGACCCAGCCCGACCCAGATTCGACCTTCTGATATGCGAGCTCCGTGGTGCCTTGACAAATGCCTCTGAACAGAGAGGGTAACGCTTACTAAACCTGGACCTGACTGGCCGCAGACTCGCGACCCAGATTCGACCCGACCAGACCCGACCAGACCCGACCCGTCCCAGACCGACCCGACCTTGAACAACTGCCTCATGAAGGAGGAGTCGCTTAACTTTGTTTGTCGCTGCTCAGTTGTTGAAGGCGCTGATGGCGGCAGCGGCGCAGGAATGAAGGGTCAAAGGTCGCGCCAGAGAAAACTCGCTCAACATTTCCAGACGACCTTTTCAAGCCGATCGCTTTATGACTGGTTAGACCTGGTTTAGCCCTGGTTTAGACCTGGTTTAGCCCTTGGTTTGTCTGGTTTAGACCCTGGTTTAGCCCTTGGGTTTTGTCCTGGTTTGCCCTGGTGTTAGTCCTTGGTTTAGCCTGGTTTAGTCTGGTTTAGCCCATGTTTAGTCTGGTTTAGCCCTGGTTTAGCCCTTGGTTTAGCCCCTGTTTTCCTGGTTTTAGCCTCTGTCCTGTTTAGCCTTTTTGTCCCTGGTTGCCCTGGTTTAGCCTGGTTTTTAGACTGGCTTTAGCCCTGGTTTAGACCTTCGGTTTGAACCAGTTTAGCCCTGGTTTAGACCTGGTCTAGAACCAGTTTAGTCCTGGTTTAGACAGGTTTAGTCCCGGTTTAGACTGGTTCAGAACAGTTTTAGTCGTCTTGTTTAGACCATTGTGAATGCTGTTTTACTGGTTTAGACCTGGTTTAGTTCCTGGTTTAGACCTGGTTTAGACCTGGTTTACCCTGGTTTAGACCTGATTTGAACAGTTGTGCCCGGTTTGACCTGTTCAGAACCAGTTTAGTCCTGTTTAGAACCAGTTTTAGTCCTGGTTTCGACCTGTTTAGTCCTGGTTAGACTGGTTTAGAACATGGTTTAAACCTGGTTTAGAACCAGTTTAGTCCTGGTTTAGCCAGTTAGTTCCCGGTTTAGACCTGGTTCAGAACCAGTTTAGTCTGTGTGCGCGGTTTAGGACCTGGTTAGACCTGGTTTAGACCTGGTATTAGAACAGGTTTTAGTCCTGGTTTAGACCTGGTTTAAACCAGTTTAGTCCCGTTTAGTCCTGGTTTAGTACCAGTTTAGTTCCCGGTTAGTCCTGGTTTAGTACAGTTTAGTCTGGTTTAGACCTGGTTTAGACCGGTTTTAGTCCTGGTTTAGTCCCGGTTTTTAAGTCCCGGGTTTCAGTCCCGGTTTAGGCCTGGTTTAGACCGGTTTCAGTCCCGGTTTATCCTTGTTTAGTCCTGGTTTAGTTCCGGTTGGACCCGGTTGGACCTGTAGACCCGTTATCCTTGTTTATCTGGTAGGCCTGGTTTGGCCTGGTTATAGCCTGGTTTAGAACCTGGTTTAGGCCTGTTTAGGCCTTGGGTTTAGGCCTGTTTAGACCTGTTTAGGCCTGGTTTTGACCTGGTATTAGAACTGGTTCCTGACCGGTTCCTTTCTCTGCATGATATTTCAGGATTCTATGAGCTGGAGCGTCTGTGAGAACCAGAACTTTGACGGTAATGTGACGAGACTGGACCAGGTGAGTTCTGATCTCTAGTCCGGTCTAGTCCGGTCTAGTCCGGTCTAGTCCTTGGTCTAGTTCCTGGTCTGTCCCGGTCTAGTCTGGCTAGTCCCAGGTCTAGTCCAGGTCTAGTCCTTGGTCTATGTCCGGTCTTTAGTCCTGGTCTAGTCCTGGTCTAGTCCGGTCTAGTTCCCGGTCAGTCCTGGTCTAGTCTGGTCTAGTCCCGGTCTGCTCAGGTCCCGGATCTAGTCTGGTCTAGTCCTGCGTTAGTCCCGGTTCTAGTCCCGGGTCTAGTCCTGGTTTGTCGTTGGACAAACTCGAATGAACAACGATTTCCACAATGCTCTGTGAACATATCAGAAAACTTGAACATTACAGAATAGGTTCGCTCGTCTCCTCGTCTCCTCGTCTCCTCTCTCCTCGTCTCTCTTCTTCTCATCGTCTCCGTCGGTCTCCTCTTCTCCCAGTCTCCTCATCTCCTCTCTCTAGTCTCCTCGTCTCTGTTTCCTCGTCTCCTCTCTCCTCGGTTTCTCCTCATTCTCCTCTCTCTCGTCTCCTCGTCTCCTCTTCCAGTCTCCTAGTTTTCCCTCATCTCCTTCCTCTTCTTGTCTCCTTGTCTCCTATTCTCCCTCTTCCACGTCTCTTCGTTTCTCCTTGTCCTCCTTCATTCTCTGTTCCTCTCTCTGTCTCCTCTCTGTTGTCTCCTCAATCTCCTCTCTCATAGTCTCTCTCTCTTGTTCTCTAGTCTCCTCTCTTCCTTGTCTCCTCGTCTCCTCTCTCCACGTCTCCTCTCTCCTTGTATCCTTGTCTCCTCATCTCCTCTCTCCACGTCTCCTCGTCTCCTTGTCTCCTCATCTCCTCGTCTCCTCTCTCCTAGTCTCCTCTCTGCTTGTCTCCTCATCTCCTCTCTCCTAGTCTCCTCTCTCCTTGTCTCCTCATCTCCTCTCTCCACGTCTCCTCTCTCCTTGTCTCCTTGTCTCCTTGTTTCCTCGTCTCCTCTCTCCACGTCTCCTCGTCTCCTCGTCTCTTCGCTCCTACAGCCTCTTGTTGCCTGGAAACAGCTGCCGCAGCGTCACCGGGGCAACAGCTGCAGCGGGTCTCCATGGCAACACGCCCCCCACCCCCCTCCTCTCGCTGAAAATGAAAATAAATAAATAAAAGGGGAAAAAATGAAATAAATAAGGAGTAAAAAAAGGGAAAGAGGCGCGAGCTCGGCCCCGTTTTACCGCCATTCACCGCGAATCTCCCGCCATTCACGAGACTCGGGGGCGCGCGCGAGGAGACGAGGAGACGAGCGAGGAAGGAAGGAAGGAAGGACGCGAGCGAGGAAGGAGGGAACGAGGATGTGAGGACGTGATGGGGACATGGACTGTCTCTGCATCGTCACCACCAAGGTACGGCACGTGGGCTGGTCCCGGTCCTGGTTTAGACCCGCTCTGGTCCCGGTTCAGAGCTGAGCAAGCCCCGGTTCAGTCCCGTTTCAGTCCCGGTTCAGTCCCGGTTCAGTCCCGGTTCAGTCCCGGTTCAGTCTAGACCCGGGACGATCTAGGTTTGGGTCGAACGGTCCCGGTGTAAACCCGTTTCAGACCTGGCTCAGATTTGGAGGACGTGTTGCTTTAGTCGTGGCTCATTTCGGTTCTGGTCCAGATGTAGACCTGTTTTAGTCC
This sequence comes from Chaenogobius annularis, assembly GCA_015082035.1. Taxonomy (NCBI): domain Eukaryota; kingdom Metazoa; phylum Chordata; class Actinopteri; order Gobiiformes; family Gobiidae; genus Chaenogobius; species Chaenogobius annularis. The sequence continues at coordinate 53,274 of BJKM01001247.1, read as the reverse complement.
TGGTTCAGGCCCAGTTCCGGCCCGAGTTTACACTGCTCCTTATTTGGTTCTACATTGAGCTCATTTTAGTCCTGATTTGGACTTGGCCCTGGTCAGTCCTGGTCTAGTCCAGGTTTAGGTGAATGTCAGACCTTGTCTAACCCGGGTTAGGAACTGTCTGTGGTCTTCTGTAGACCAGAAAACCGAACCAGAACCAGAACCAGAACCAGACCAGGTCTAATATTCTCAGATCTGGAGTGTTTCCCAAAGGGTGGTCCTGCGCCTCCTGCTGGAGAAAAGTGGAACCGCAGTAGGTTTAATAATCTGAAATCAGATGTTTTGTCCCTGGGCCAATCACAGACCTGCATCTGAACACGTTCTAAAACATATATATGTTATATATATATATATGTTATAACATGATTAGCACGCGTGATTAGCACGCGTGCGTGATTAAGCACCGCGTGATTAGCAGCATGCGTGATTAAGCACAATACTGGGAATAGGATCAATAACTCGAATACCACAATGATGACATTTGAGTACTTTCTTCATGTCACAAAGTGGATAAAACCCGGACTAAACCCGGACTAGATAAACCTGGACTAAACCTCGGACTAAACCTGGACTAAACCTGGACTAAACCTGGACTAAACCTGGACTAAACTGGACTGCCTGGACTAAACCTGGACTACGCCTGGACTACACGCTGGACTAACAACCTGGAACTATAACGCCTGGACTACGCCTGGACCTAAAACTGGATCTAAACCTGGACTAAGCCTGGACTACGCCTGGACTAAAACCTAGGACTCGACCTGGACTAAAAACCCGGACTAAACCTGGACTCTGACCTGGACTAACCGGAACTAAAACCTCTCGACTAAACCGACCTGGACTAACGCCGGACCCGTACTAAACGCGGACTAAACCCGGACTAGACTAAACTGGACTAACCGGACCTCGTAACTAACGCGGACTATAACCACACATGTGCCGGCTCCTTATCTCCACACAACATGTCCGGGGATCTCCACACAACATTGCTCCTGCCACAAACATGTCCAGCTCCTCACCACACAAACATGTCCCGGTCTCTCCCACACAACATGTCCGGCTCCTCCACACAACATGTCGCTCCTCCCACACACCACACAACATGTCCGGCTCCTCCGCACAACATGTCCGGCTCCTCCCACACATGTCCCAGCTCCTCCACACAACATGTCCAGCTCCTCCACACCCACATGAGTCCCGGCTCCTCCCACACAACATGTCCGGCTCCTCAGCACAACATGGTCGCGGCTTTCCTCCGCACAACATGTCCGGCTCCTCCACACAACAATGTCCGGCTCGCTCCCACACAAGACATGTCCGGCTCCTCCCACACACAGTATTCCTCTCGTTCTTGAACCCGCTAACCCTTGCGGTTGAAAACAGAGTTTTCATCGTTTTGCCGTTTTTCCGTGATATTTTGGTATGTTTTGAGCTTCAAATATTGTTTCCCTGCGACAGTTTGTACTTTTAATTCTTAGTTGTTTGTGTGCTTTCTACTTGCAGAAGTTACGCGTTACCATGACGACGAGACTCCGCCCATCGACGCCCGAGCCCTGGTCACATGACACACGTACGCAGCTCAGCTGCAGACACGCCTCCTTGTCCCACCCATCGACATGGAGGGCTACGCGCAGCACCCGCCCTTCACTGTGAGTACTGCCGAACACTACTATGCGAGGTACTGGGCAAATACTACCTAAATACTGCTGTTGTCATTATCGACTGCAAATACTGTGAATACTGCTGTTGTTACTACTGCAAATACTAAACTCTGGGGTGTAATTACTGTATAATAACTATGCCAATATCTGTGAATACTGCCTGCAATTAGGGTGCGTCGAACCTCTGTTCCCCTCAGTACCTGTGTCCCTCTCTTTTCTGCTAACACTACAAGATGTTAGCGTTAGCCCTCAAGAGTCAAGCGTTAGCTCAGAGTCAAGCGTTAGCCTCAGTTAGCGTTATGCTCAGAGTCCAGCGTTAGCCTCAGAGTCAGCGTTAGCCTCAGAGTCAGCGTTAGCCTCAGTTAGCGTTAGCCTCAGAGTTCAGCGTTAGCCTCAGGGTAGCGTTGGTCAGCTCAGTTAGCCGTTGGCTTCAGTTTTAGCGTTTAGCCTCAGAGTTAGCATTTGACTTCAGTTAGCCGTTGGGCCTCAAGAGTTGAGATTGATATCTCAGTTAGCTGTTTAGCACTCAGTAGTCAGCGTTAGCCCCAGTTGGGCTGTTAGCCTCGCAAACAATTACGCTACAATTTACTAAACTCTGAAAAAACCAGGAACAAGCACTGGAGCAACGTTGTTATTTCCAGACACAATTCTAAAGTCTAATCGCTTCAGATCTTGACGAGTTTGAACTTTGTCGATTCAAAGCTCAGAAGTTATTTTAGGAAACGACAGAAATAACAAACGAGCTAAATGAGTCATAGAGACATTCACACAACTCTAAAGTCCTTGTCGTTGCTCAGAACACTTTTGGCTCCGATAGTGTTTTTCTAATCAACCCTGCACAAACTTGAATGACTTCAAATACAATCATGTTTTTATTTAATATTAGTGTCATGAATTTCATATTTGTGTCATGATTTCATATTTGCTGTCAATGATTTCCATTTTTGGTGTCATGATTTCATATTTGTGTCATTTCATATTTGTGTCATTCCTCTGCACTTACAGTCCAGTTAGCTTTTAGCGTACGAGGTTTTTGTGGTCAAATCTCAAATACAAAAGCAAACGTTTCCAAACGAGGCTTTGGGCCTCAATGTGCTCACAGGTCTGAACGGCCCAAACGCTTTACAACTTGTGTTTTGTGCCAGGCTAAATGGCTAATGCTAACGGCTAACACAGATATCGCCGCGATAGTTCCTAGAAAACATGCTTTCATGTACTTATATTATACCAGAACTAAAATGCTGTTTGACTTCTGGTTAGTTTTAGTGTGTTGGCGCTCAGTGCCTGCGCCGATTTATCCTTAGCGGCTCCGCCGCTGCACTGAGCATGGTGCAGTACGATCGGAGCCAATCAGAGCGACGCTGTAAATCAGCATGTTTCATTGTTGGGTAAAATGTTAGTGAAAAGTACTAAAGCAGTTTGTGAGGATCTGTTCCTTATTTGAGCATATACAGTACTTTTTTCTTGTGCGAGTGTTTTGTCAGTCTCCCACAGTGTCAGTCCCCGTGTCCAGTCCCGTGTCAGTCCCCGTGTCAGTCGCCTGTCAGTCCCCGTCCCTGTCAGTCCCTGTCAGTCCGTGTCAGTCCCCTGTCAGTCCCTGTCAGTCCCCGTGTCAGTCCCCGTGTCAGTCCCTGTCAGTCCCCGTGTCAGTTCCCTGTCATTCCCGCGTGTCAGTCCCCCTGTCAGTTCACGTCGAGTTCTCGTGTCAGTTCCCCGTGTTCAGTCCCTCTTGTGAGTCCCAGTGTCAGTCCCTGTCGTCCCAGTCATCCTCGTCATCCCCTTGTCATCCCCTTGTCAGTCCCAGTGTCAGTCCGCCATATCAGTCCCAGTGGTCATGTCCCCTGTCAAGTCCCGCGTCAGTTCCCTCGTGTCAGTCCCAGCGTGTCAGTCCCTTGTGAGTCCCAGTGTCAGTCCTGTCAGTCCCTGTCAGTCCCCGTCAGTCCCCGTCATCCTCGTCAGTCCGCCTGTCAGTCCCTCGGTCAGTCGCCAGTGTCAGTTCCCGTGTCGTCCGCTGTGTCCAGTCCCCCTGTCAGTCCCTGTCAGTCATGTTCGTCAGTCCCCGTGTCAGTCCCATGTCAGTCCCCATCAGTCCCCAATCAGTCCTCGTCAGTCCCCATCAGTCTCGGTCAGTCCCCCGTCAGTCCCCGTGTCCAGGTCCTGTCAGTGCCCTTGTCCAGTCCCTGTGTCAGTCCAGTGTCAGTCCCAGTGTCAGTCCCCGTGTCAGTCCCCGTGTCAGTCCCCGTGTCAGTTCCTCGTGTCAGTCCTCGTGTCAGTCCCTGTCAGTCCCCGTGTCAGTCCCTGTCAGTCCCTGTCAGTCCCTCGTGTCAGTCCCCGTGTCAGTCCCTGTCAGTCCCTGTGTCAGTCCCTGTCAGTCCCCGTCAGTCCCGGCAGTCCCCGTGTCAGTCCCTTTCAATCCTGTGTCAGTCCCTGTCAGTCCCTGTGTCAGTCCTGTCAGTCCCCTGTCAGTCCCCCCCAGTCCTCGTCAGTCCCCGTGTCAGTCCCCGTGTCAGTCCCCATATCAGTCCCAGTGTCAGTCCCCTGTCAGTCCCTGTCAGTCCCCGTCAGTCCCGTCAGTCCCCCAGTCCCCGTCAGTCCCCGTGTCAGTCCCGTGTCAGTCCCCTGTCAGTCCCCGTGTCAGTCCCATATCAGTCCCAGTGTCAGTCCTCCTCAGTCCAGTGTTCAGTCCCAATGTCAGTCCCAGTGTCAGTCCAGTGTCAGTCCCGTGTCAGTCCCCGTGTCAGTCCCGTGTCAGTCCCTGTCAGTCCCCTGTCAGTCCCCTGTCAGTCCCCCTGTCAGTCCCTGTCAGTCCTCGTCAGTTCCCCGTCAGTCAGTGTCAGTCCGCATCAGTTCCTCTCAGTCCCCATTAGTCCTCGTCAGTCCCCGTGTCAGTCCCCGTCAGTCCCGTCAGTCCTGCGTCAGTCCCAGTGTCAGTCCCATGTCAGTCCCGTCAGTCCTCGTCAGTCCCGTGTCAGTCCCTGTCAGTCCCGTCAGTCCCGTCAGTCCCTGTGTCAGTCCAGTGTCAGTCCCAGTCCAGTCCTCGTCAGTCCCCGTGTCATCCCCGTGTCAGTCCCGTGTCAGTCCCCGTGTCAGTCCCCGTGTCAGTCCCCGTCAGTCCCCGTGTCAGTCCCTGTGTCAGTCCCCCTGTCAGTCCCTGTCAGTCCTCGTCAGTCCCTGTGTCAGTCCCCGTGTCAGTCCCCGTCAGTCCTTGTCAGTCCCCATCAGTCCTCATCAGTCCCTGTGTCAGTCCCCCGTCAGTCCCCGTGTCAGTCCCCGTGTCAGTCCCCCATCAGTCCCCGTGTCAGTCCACGTGTCAGTCCCCATCAGTCCAACATGAGCAGTTTGTTTTTACAGTGGGTTAGGGGTTAGGGTTGGGAAAAATGCATCCGCTGCAGTACCACAGACCGGCCACTTTAATCCCCCAAACCCTCCAGACTGAAGCAGATCTGTGGAGTGGCGTCAGTCCTACAGTCGGAGTCTGATTGTTGTGCGAGTGCGAGAACCACCATCACATTCAGTCGCTGCACATTCCGTTCGTCGCCATGGCAACATCACATTCTCACCTCAGACCCATTGATAGAAATACATACTACATTCTGGAAACCTTTCCTCGTGTCCTCTCTCCTCTGGCGCCGGTTGCCGTGGCGACAGGCCTCGCTCTGTGGGCGGAGACCAACCCCCCTCTCTCTCTCTCTCGTCCCTCGCTCGCTCATTCATTCCCTCTCTTCCCCTCCGTCTGCTCTGAGCTCTTTCTTCTTTCTTTCCTGGTGAACCCTTTTCTCCGCTCGCCCCTTCACTCCTCCTCCGCCTTTCATTTTTCCTCTTTTGTGTTCTTTTTTTCTTTCACCGCTCCATTCCTCCACATCCCCCTCTCGCTCTCTCTCTTTGCCTCGAGACATCCCTCTCTCTCTCCTCTCTCTCCTCTCTCTCTCCTCTCTCTCTCCCTCTCGCTCCTCTCGCTCTCGCTCCTCCTCTCTCCTTCCTCTCCTTCCTCTCTCCTCCTCCTCCTTCCTCCCTCCCTCCGTCGGGTTCAGTTGGATTTGTGCCGCCGTGCCTTCTCCCCTGGACCTCCTTCTCTGCGCTTGTGAGCGATGGCGTCGGGCGAGTGAGGTTTATGTAACAGGAGGACAGAGGAGACGAGGAGCTAGGCGGGAGGAGGCGAGGAGGAGGTGAGGGTTAGGAGCTAGGAGGCATGTTTGTATCGGTGTGGTACGCCAAAAAGATGGGTCGTCGCTTCATCAACAACGTCCGCCGCGCCAAACGCCACCGACAGAGGCTCCTGGTAACTCTAACACTCTGCTCTCCTCCCCATCCTCATCTCACCTTCCTCCCTCCTATCTCCTCACTCCACTCCCCCTTCCTCCCCCTCTCTCTCCCCTCTCTCTCCCCCTCTTCTCTCTCTCCCTCTTCCCCCTCTCTCCCCCTTTCTCCCTCTCTCTCCCCTGCTCTCCCCCTCTCTCTCTCTCCCCTCTTCCCCTCTCTCTCTTCTCCCTCTCTCTGCCCCCTCTCTCTCTCCCTCTCCCCTCTCTCTCTCCCCCTCTCTCTCTCTCCCTCTGCCCCCCTCTCTCTCCCCCTTTCTCCCTCTCTCTCCCCCCTCTCTCCTCTCTCCCCCCCTCTCTCCCTCTCCCTCTCCCTCTTCCCCCTTTCCCTCTCCCCCTCTCTCCCCTTTTCCCCTCTCTCTTCTCCCTCTCCCCCCTCTCTCCCCCTTCCTCTCTCTCTTCCCCTTTCTCTCTCTCTCTCTCTCCCCTCTCTCTCCCCTCTTCTCCCTCTCCCCCCCCTCTCTCCCCCTCTCCCCCTCTCTCCCCCCTCTCTCTCTCCCCCCCTTCTCCCTCTTCCCCCTCTCTCCCCTCTCCTCCTCTCTCTCTCCCCCTCCCCCCTCTGCTCCCCTTCTCTCTCTCTCTCTCCTCCCTCTTCTCTCCTCTTCCCCCCTCTCTCCCCTCTCTCCCCCCTCTCTCTCCTCTCTCTCCCCCTCTCTCCCCCTTTCTCCTCTCCATTTACATACCTTCTTCCTCCTTATTCCCTCGCTCCTCCGTTTAGTTTAAATTTAGTTTTCCCAAATTTTCCGAAATGTTCCACAGTTTTTGGCGTCTGTGTGGTGAAAGTCTTTAAACTTAAAGCCCCCCAAAACCAGTCTTCTAAACCAGCACTAAACCAGGTCTAAACCAGGAAACCCAGGTCTCAAAAACCCAGGTCTAAACCAGGTCTAAACCAGGCACTAAAACCAGGTCTAAAACCAGGTCTAAACCAGGTCTAAACCAGGTCTAAACCAGGACTAAACCAGGTCTAAACCAGGTCTAAACTAAACCAGGTCTGAACCGGGACTAAACCGGTTCTAAACCTGGACTAACCCAGGTCTAAACCAGGTGTAAACCAAACTAAACCAGGTGTAAACCAGGTCTAAACCAGGTCTTGGACACCCCCCCCTCTCAGCTGTAGCATTAGCATGTAGCCAGTTCATAGCATTAGAAGGAGCTAACAGCAGCTAATGCTAACGTGAGTTCATTTAAATCTGACTGATGCATCATGGGAAATCACTCGCTGTAATTAACTCACTCCTGCTGACTCCACCCCTCTCTCATCCCTTCATCCCTTCATCCTCTTCCTCTGTCATGAACGTTACATAACTCTCTCTCTCGGAGTTGACAGATGCTTCATTCTCTGACACACTGACACACTGACACACACACACACACACACACACACACTGGACACACTGACACACACACACACACACACTGAACACTGACACACACACACACACACACACACTGGACACACACACACTGCAAACACTGACACACACCACACACACACACAACACACTGAACACTAACACTGGACACACACACACACACACTGAACACTGGACACACACACACACACACACACACACTGAACACTGACACACACACACACACACTGAACACTGGACACACACACACACACACACACTGGACACACACACACACACTGACACACACACACACACTGGACACACACTCACACACACACACACACACACACACACACACACTGAACACTGGACACACACACTGGACACACACACACACACACACACACACACACACACAACACTGGAACACTGGAACACACACACACACACACACTGAACACTGACACTGACACACACACACACACACACACACACACACACTGAACACTGACACACACACACACACTGACACACTGGAAACACACTGAACACACACACACACTGAACACTGGACACACACACACACACACACACTGAACACTGTGACACACACTGACACACACACACACACACTGGACACACACTGGACACACACAACACACACACACTGAACACACACACACTACACACACACTGGACACACACTGACAGACACACACACACACACACAACTGACACACAACACACACACACACAACACACACACTGGACACACACACACACACTGACACACAGAATTAGAGCACACTAAGGGGGTCTCATGGCGTTGGTGACTTGTTCATTTCCTGTACGACGTGCTCAACGCGTTAGTGTCACAACGAGCTGTAAAGTTCAGACTGGGTTCAAATGTCAGGGTTAAGTTCACTTTAGAGAGGTCCGGTGTGTCCGGGGTGTAAGAGTGTGTGTGTGTGTGTGTGTGAGGGTCCGTCAGTGTAAGAGGTGTGTGTGTGAGTGTGTGTGTGTGAGCCGTGAGTTGTGTGTGTGTGAGGGTCCGTCAGTGTAGTTGTGTGTGTGTGTGTGTGAGTGTCAGTGTAAGAGTGTGTGAGTGGTGAGTGAGTGGTGTGTGTGTGTGGAGGGTCCGTCAGTGTAAGAGTGTGTGTGTGTGTGTGTGTGTGTGTGGTGAGTGGTGTGTGTTGTGAGTGTGTTAAGAGTGTGTGTGAGTGTGAGGGCCGTCATTTAAGAGGGTGAGTGTGTGTGTGAGGGCGTCAGTGTAAGAGTGTGTGTGTGTGAGTGTGTCCGTCAGTGTGAGTGTGTGTGTGTGGTGTCCCGTCAGTGTAAGAAGTGTGTGTGTGTGTGTGTGTGTGAGGTCCGTCAGTTAAGAGGTGTTGTGAGTGTGTGTGTGTTGAGGTCCGTCAGTGTAAAGTGTGTGGTGGTGTGTGTCCGTCAGTGGATGTGTGTGTGTGTGTGTGAGGGTCCGTCAGTGTGTGTGTGTGTGTAAGTGTGAGGTCCGTCAGTGTAAGAGGTTGTGTGTGTGTGTGTGTGTGTGGCTGTGTTGTTGTGTGTGTATGTGTGTGTGTGTGTGTGTGAGGCTCCGAATTATGCATGTGTCTGTGGACTAAAGAAACATGTTTTCTCCATAAAAATAGAAACACTTTGCTGTCTCTGTGTTACAGCCTTTAACCTGGTTTAGACCCGGTTTACCCCGGTTTAGACCTGTTTAGACCCGTTTTAGTAGACCCTAGTCCTTTTGACCTGGTTTAGAGTTCCAGACAGGTTAGACCGGTTTAACCCGGTTTAGACCCGTTTAGACCTGGTTTAGGACCTGATTTAGCCCTGGTCTAGCCTTGTCTATCCTGGTCTGTGTGTGATGAGGATTGAGGAGCGTCTTGCCGCGCGATGGCGATGCAGTTGCCGTAACCTCCCAACAGTGTGTTGCCTGGTGATGAGGCGACATTTTTAAATGGCTGCTTCTGCTTCTGGCTCAGAAACATCTAATCACCCAACCCTTAGAAAGTACGAGAGATACTCAGGACGGGTCAGTACTTTAGAACGGGTCAGTACATAAGGAGAACGGTCAGTACTTTAGGAGAACGGGTCAGTGACATAAGGAGAACATAAGGAGAACGGCGTCAGTACTTTAGAACGGTCAGTACTTTAGGAGAACGGGTCAGTATTTAGAAACGGTCAGTACTTTAGGAAACGGGTCAGAGGAACGGGTCAGTACATAAGGAGAACGGGTCAGTACATTTTAGAGAACGGTAGTACAGTCAGTACTTTAGGAGAACGGGTCAGTACATAAGGAGAAGTCAGTACTTTGAGAGAAACGGTCAGTACTTTAGAGAGAACGGGTCATACTTTAGGGAAACGGGTCAGTACATAAGAAGTCATACATAAAGAAAAGGAGGAGGTCCGGGTTCTGATCCTGGTTCTGGTTCCAGGGAAACTCGGGCCTGGGCTTCTCGATCGCTGGAGGAACAGATAATCCTCACATCGGAGACGATCCGAGCATCTTCATCACCAAAATCATCCCCGGAGGAGCAGCTTCTCAGGACGGAAGACTGAGGTAAGAACCAGGTCTAAACCGGGTATAAACCGGGTCTAAACCGGGTCTAAGCCAGGTCTAAACCAGGTCTACACCAGATCTAAATCAGGCCTAAACTAGGTCTTAACCAGGTCTTAACCAGGCCTAAACTTGACCTAAACCAAGTCTAAACCAGCTAAACCAGGTTTAAACTAGGCTAAACCAGTCTAAACTAGTCTAAACCAGGTCTAAACCAGGTCTAAACTAGTCTAAATTAGGTCTTAACCAGCCTAAACTAGGTCTAAACTAGCCTAAAACCAGGACTAAACCAGTCTTAACAGGTCTAAACCAGGTCTAACCAGGTCTAACCTAGTAAACCAGGTATAAACTAGGTCTAAAGGTCTAAACCAGTTCTAACCTGGCCTAACTAGGTCCAAACCAGGTCTAAACCACGGGTCTAACTGGTCTAAACCAGGTCTAAACCAAGACTAAAATGGGTCCAAACCAGGTCTAAACCAGGTTTAAACCAAGTCTAAACCAGGACAAAACCTCTTAAATAAACGTTAATAAAAAAATAATAGATGATGATGATGTCACTGTGATGATGTCACTGTGATGATGTCACTGTGATGATGTCACTGATGATGTCACTGATTATGTCATTAGGGTGAACGACTCTCGATCGTCTTTGTGAACGATGTGGACGTTCGTGAGGTCACACACTCTGGTCGCTGTGGAAGCGCTGAAGGAGGCGGGGCCAGTGGTGCGACTGTACGTATTGCGGCGACGCCCACCTCCAGAGCGAGCCAATCAGATCAAGCTCTTCAAAGGACCTAAAGGTGAGTCTGGAGGCTCGTTCTTGTGATATCAGAATCTCTGTCGGGCGCTTCAGGGCGCTTACGGGCGCTTCAACGGGCGCTTCACGGGCGCTTCACGGGCGCTTCACGGCGCTTCACGGGCGCTTCACGGGCGCTTCACGGCGCTTCACGGGCGCTTCACGGGCGCTTCACGGGCGCTTCACGGGCGCTTCACGGCGCTTCACGGGCGCTTCACGGGCGCTTCACGGGCGCTTCACGGCGCGCACGGGGTTCACGGGCGCGCTTCACGGGCGCTTCACGGGCGCTTCACGGCGCTTCACGCTTCACGGGCGCTTCACGGGCGCTTCACGGGCGCTTCACGGGCGCTTCACGGCTTCACGGCTTCACGGGCGCTTCACGGGCGCTTCACGCGGCGCTTCACGCGCTTCACGGGCGCTTCACGGGCGCTTCAACGGGCGCTTCACGGCGCTTTCACGGGCGCTTCACGGGCGCTTCACGGGCGCTTCACGGGCGCTTCACGGGCGCTTCACGGGCGCTTAAAGACTGAGATGAGAATGCCGCATCAGTCCTGCCTAAACTATCACATCAAGCCTGTGTGTGTTTAGACCCGGTTCTGACCCCGTTCTGTCCGTTTCAGTCTGGCTTCAGTATCGCAAGAGTGGGAATCAGCACGTTCCTGAGACAAACAGCATCTACGTGACAAAGATCACGGGCGGAGCGCCGCACGGACGACTCGCATCGGGGACTGGCTGAGTGAAGCACACATGTTCTCTCATGTTCCCTCTCGTCTGTTCTCTCTCATGTCCCTCTCGTTCTCGTGTTCCCTTGTGTTCTCTCTCGTTTCTTTTTGTGTTCTCTCTCATGTTCTCTCATATTCTCGCTCTCTATCGTTTCTCTCTCTCGTTCTGTATCTCTCTCTTGTGTTCTCTCTCTTGTGTTCTCTCATGTTCTCTATCGTGTTCTCTCGTTCTCTGTGTTCTCTCGTGTTCTCTCTCATTTCTCTCTTTGTTCTCTCGCGTTTCTCGTGTTCTCTCGCGTCTCTTGTGTTCTCTGTGTTCTTTCTCTCTGTTCTCTCTCGTGTTCTCTCATGTTCTTCTCTCTCTCTGTTCCTCACATGTTCTCTCTCATGTTGCTCTCATGTTCTCTCATCTCTCTCTCATGTTCCTCTCATCTTCTTTCCCATGTTCTAAATCCCGGTCTGATCCCGGTCTGATCCCGGTTCTGATCCCGGTCTGATCCCGTCTGATCCTGTCTGATCCCGGTCCTGGATCCCGGTCTTCTCTGGGTCTCCTCTCTTCTCAGGTGAACCACAGTGTCTGGATGACGTTCTTCACGAAGACGCCGTGGCAGCGCTGAAAAACACTGGAGACGTGGTCTACCTGAAGGTGGCGCCGTCGCACTTTCCAACCTCAACCCGAGAGAATACAGCCCCCCCGACATCACATGTGAGTCCAGACCAGAACCAGACTACGGCCGGACTGTGACAGGACTGAGACCCTGGGCTAAAGACCTGCCAGTCTCAGTCCCAGACCCAGTCTCAGACCTCCTCTCTCTCCTCAGCCTACATGGAGCCTGAGTACATGTGTGAGTACCCGGCGCGGCCCCCCCCCCCCCCCCGCAGGTACTCGCCCGTGTCCAGGGTGCATGATGGGAGACGAGCCCGCCGGTGGGTCCAACGCGCGCTTCAGGACTCGGATTCAACATCGTCGGCGGCGAAGACGGAGAAGGAATCTCATCTCCTTCATCCTGTCGGCGGACCAGCCGACCTGAGCGGAGAGCTGAGAAAGGAGACCAGATCCTGTCGTGAGTCCAGGTTTAGACCCTGCGGTGAGTCCATGTTAAGACCAGATCCTGTCGGTGATCCAGTTTAGACCCTGTCGTGAGTCCATGTTAAGACCAGATCCTGTCGTGAGTCCAGGTTTTAGACCCTGTATCCAGGTTTAGACCCTTCGGGTCCATCTGCTTCCTCTTCCTCTGGTTCCTCTGGTTCCTCTCCCTCCTCTGGCTCCTCTTCTCTCTCCTCTCTTCCCTCGCTCCTCCCTCTGGCTCCTCTCGTTCTCTGGCTCCTCTGGTTCCTCTGGTTCCTCTGGCTCCTCTGGCTCCTCTCCTCCTCTCTCCTCTCGCTCCCTCTCTCGTTTCCTCTGGTCTCTTCTTCCTCCTCTTCCTCTCTTCCTCTGGTTCCTCTGTTCCTCTGGCTCCTCCTCTTTCCTCTGGCTCCTCTCGTCCTCCTCTCGTTCCTCTGGCTCCTCTCTTTTCCTCTGGCTCCTCTCTTCCTCTCGTTCCTCTGGCTCCTCTCGTTCCTCTGGCTCCTCTCTTCCCTCCTCTCGTTCCCCTCGTTCCTCTGGCTCCTCTGTTCCTCTGCTCCTCTGGTTCCTCTGGCTCCTCTCGTTCCTCTCGCCTCCTCGTTCCTCCTTCCTCTGGCTCCTCTCTTTCCTCTGGCTCCTCTGGTTCCTTGTTCCTCTGGCTCCTCTGACTCCTCTAGCCCCCTTGGCTCCGCTGGCCCCTCATGTTCCTCATGTTCCTCTGCTCCAGGTGAACGGTGTGGACCTCAGATATGCCACTCATGAACAGGCGCTGCAGCTCTGAAGAACGCAGGACAAACTGTGACCATCCTGGCCCAGTACAGACCGGAGGGTGAGTCAGATGCCCTCAGACCTATCATCATCTCACATTACATACATTTTCCAGTTTAAGAAGAGTCCAAAGTACAGTCTTCTGACCTTCATATCACAAACTGTGGTGTCTGTGGTCAATCATCTAAATATACAATCATCTAAATGTATTATTTCTGCAGTAAACTTTGAACCACTTCTTTCCCTGTTGGTGTTTCAGAGTACAGTCGCTTCGAGGCGAAGATCCACGACTTGAGGAGCAGATGATGAACAGCTCTGGAAGTCTGAGAAGCCCCAGGTCCTTCTACATCAGGTACAGCGCCTCCTGCAGGACACATCACATTTGTCTCCTCAGCTCTGTTCCTCACTACTGTTCTCACGGTTCTTCTCACGTTTCGTCTCACGGTTCTTCTGTTTCGTCTCACGGTTCTTCTCACGGTTCTTCTCACTGTTCTTCTCACGGTTCTCTCAAGGTTCTTCTCACGGTTCCTTTCGTCTACTGTTCTTCTCACTTCTTCTCACTGTTCTTCTCACGAATCACGATCTTCTTCACGGTTCTTTCTCACGGTTCTTCTCACGGTTCTTCTCACGGTTTCTCACTGTTTCTTCTCACGGTTCTTTCTCACGGTTCTTCTCACGGTCTTCTCACGGGTTCTTCTCACGTTCTTCTCACTCACGGTTCTTCTCACGTCCTTCTTCTCTTCTCACTGTTCTTCTCACGGTTCTTCTCACGGCTTTCTCACTGCTCCCGTTCTTCTCACACTTCTTCTCACGGCTTCTTCTCACGTTCTCTCAACGGTTCTTCTCACACGGTTTCTTCTCACGGTTCTTCACACTTTCTTCTCACGTTCTTCTCACTGTTCTTCTTACTGTTCTTTCATGGTTCTTCTCACTTCTTCTCACTGTTCTTCTCACGGTTCTTCTCCACGGTTCTTTCTCTCACGTTCTTCTCACTCTCTTTCACTTCTCACTGTTTCTTCTCACGGTTTTCTTACTGTCTTCTCTTCTTCTGGTTTTCTTCTTCTTCTCACGGTTCTTCTCACGTTCGTTTCTCACGCTTCTTCTCACTTCTTCTCACTTCTCACGGTTCTTCTCACGGTTCTTCTCACTGTTCTTCTCACTGTTCTTCTCACGGTTCTTCTCACGTTCTTCTCACGGTTCTTCTCTCACGTTTTCTCACGGTTCTTCTCACACTTTCTTCTCACTGTTTTTCTCACGGTTCTTCTCACGGTTCTTTCTCACGTTCTTCTCACTTTCTTCTCACTTCTTCTCAACGGTTCTTCTTCTGTTCTTCTCACTGTTCTTCTTCTGCACGGTTCTTCTTCTCACTGTTCTTCTCACGTTCTTCTCACGGTTCTCACTGTTCTTCTCACGGTTCTTCTCACTGTTCTTCTCACTTCTTCTCACGGTTCTTCTCACGGTCTTTCTTCTCACGGTTCTTCTCACGTTCTTCTCACTGTTCTTCTCACCTTCTTCTTCACTGGTTCTTCTCACTGTTCTTCATGTTCTTCTCACGGTTCTTCTTCTCACGTTCTTCTCACTGTTCTCACTTGTTCTTCTCACTGTTCTTCTCACGGTTCTTCTGTTCTTTCTCACGGTTCTTCTCACGTTCTTCTCACGTTCTTCTCACTGTTCTTCTCACCTTCGTTCTTCTCACGGTTCTTCTTACTGTTCTTCTCACTGTTCTTCTCACTGTTCTTCTCACTGTTCTTCTCACGGTTCTTCTCACGTTCTTCTCAACGGTTCTTCTCACGGTTCTTCTCAGGTTCTTCTCACGGTTCTTCTCACGGTTGTCTCCTCAGAGCTCTGTTCGACTACGATAAGCAGTGGGACTGTGGCGTTCTCTCTCAGGCTCTGGACTTTAACTTCGGAGAGGTTCTTCATGTGGTCGACTCGAGTGATGACGAGTGGTGGCAGGCGCGCAGACTCACCCAGCAGGGGGAGCTAGAGGAGCTGGGCTACGTGCCGTCCAAGCACAGGTTTGTACAGCCTCACCCAGCAGGGGGCGCTAGAAGCACTGCCACGACACGCCTCATCTGACATGTTTTAGAGATTTAATACTTGGACGCCAAGCTCCAGACCTGGACCCGGCCCTGGACCAGGACCAGGACCAGGACCATGACCAGGACCAGGACCAGGACCAGGACCGGACATTGTCTTTGTTCTGATGAGACTTTGTTTGTTGATGAAATAAATGTTCTGTCTCTGTTTGTTTCAGAGTCGAGCGGAAAGAGTGGGCTCGAATGAAGACCAAAGGTGAGACCAGGGTCCAGACCAGGACCTGGCTCAGGCCCGGGTCCAGACCAGGACCTGGCGCAGTAAAGTCTAACGTCTCTTTCTGTTCCTCAGGTCGAGAAGGTTTTGTCCACAGCTACGAAACTCGTCACACAGAATCGAAGGCAAGTCCTGTTTTAGTCCTGTTTTAGTCCTGGTTCAGACCTGATTTAGTCCTGGTTTAGTCCTGGTTTAGTCCTGGTTTAGTCCTGGTTTAGTCCTGGTTTAGTCCTAGTTTAGACCTGGTTTAGTCCTGGTTCAGACCTGGTTCAGTCCTGGTTCAGGCCTGGTTCAGACCTGGTTCAGTCCTGGTTCAGTCCTGGTTTAGTCCTGGTTCAGACCTGTTCAGTTCCTGGTTAGCCTGGTTTAGTCCTGGTTCAGACCTGGTTCAGTCCTGGTTCAGTCCTGGTTCAGTCCTGGTCTGGTTCAGTCCTGGTTCAGACCTGGTTCAGTCCTGGTTCCTCAGTTCCAGTCCTGGTTCAGACCTGACCTGGTTCAGACCTGGTTCAGTCCTGCTTCACGTTAATGATCTTGAGTCTGGTTTCAGTGGACTACGCTCGGCCCGTCATAATCCTGGGTCCAACCAAAGACCGGATCAATGACGACCTTCTGTCCGAGTTTCCCGACAAGTTCGGCTCCTGCGTCCCACGTAAGTCTTAGTCCGGACCCGGTCCGGACCCTGGTCCAGACCCCGGTCCCTGGACCCGGTCCAGATCTAGTTCTGACCCGCTGCTGTTCCTGTTTCGTCACTCTTTCACTTCCTGTCATCCTTTTTATGGCAGACACGACACGGCCAAGGCGGGACTACGAGATCGATGGGCGGGACTACCACTTTGTGTCGTCACGGGAACAGATGGAGCGAGACATCCAATCGCATCGCTTCATCGAGGCGACAATTACAACAGTCACCTGTACGGAACGAGCGTGCAGAAGCGTGCGGATGGTCGCCGAAGCAGGTGAGACCGGGTTTAAGACCAGGACAGACCAGGACCAGGACCAGGACCAGGACCAGGCCTAGAGCGAGTCCAGACCCGGCCAGAGCGTGCGGATGGTCGCCGAGCAGGTGAGACCGGGTTTAGACCAGGACCAGGACCAGGACCAGGACCAGGCCTAGAGAGAGTCCAGACCGGCCCAGAGCGTGCGATGGTCGCCGAGCAGGTGAGACCGGGTTTAGACCAGACAGACCAGGACCAGGCCTAGAGCGAGTCCAGACCCGGCCAGAGCGTGCGGATGGTCGCCGAGCAGGTGAGACCGGGTTTAGACAGACCAGGACCAGGACCAGGACCAGGCCTAGAGCGAGTCCAGACCCGGCCCAGAGCGTGCGGATGGTCGCCGAGCAGGTTGAGACCGGGTTAGACCAGGACCAGGACCAGGACCAGGCCTAGAGCGATCAGAACCCGGCCCCAGAGCGTGCGGATGGTCGCCGAGCAGGTGAGACCGGGTTTAGACCAGGACCAGGACCAGGACCAGGCAGAGCGAGTCCAGACCGGCCCAGAGCGTGCGATGGTCGCCGAGCAGGGTGAGACCGGGTTAGACCAAGGTTAGACCTGACTAAGACAGACCTGTCGTCCAGGTCTAGTCCCAGTCTAGTCCCAGGTCTTGTCCCAGGTCTTGTCCCAGTCTAGTCCCAGGTCTTTCCAGGTCTAGTCCCAGGTCTTAGTCCCAGGTCTAAAGTCCAGGCTAGTCCCAGTCTAGTCCCATGTCTTGTCCCAGGTCTAGTCCCAGGTCTATTCCCAGGTATCTAGTCCACAGGTCTGTTCCCAGGACTCTGAGTTTCCAGGTCTAGTCCAGGTCTTGTCCAGGTCTTGTCCCAGGTCTAGTTCCAAGGTTATTCCAGGTCTAGTCCCAGGTCTAGTTCAGGTTTAGGTTCCAGGGTCTAGTCCCGGTCTAGTCCCAGGCTCTTGTCCAGTCTTGTCCCAGGTCTTGTTCCCAGGTCTTGTCCCAGGTTCTAGTCCCAGGTCTTGTCCCAGGTCTTGTCCCAGGTCTTGTCCAGGTCTAGTCCCAGGTCTTGTATCCCAGTTAGTCCCAGTCTAGTCCAGGTCCTAGTCCCAGGTCTAGTCCCAGTCTAGTTCCAGGTTTAGGTTCCGGTCTCAGTCCCAGGTCTAGTCCCAAGGTCTAGTCCCAGGTCTTTGTCCCAGGTCTTGTCCCAGTCTTCATTAGTTCCAGGTCTAGTCCCAGTCTTAGTCCCAGGTTCGTTGTCCAGGTCTAGTCCCCAGGTCTTGTCCCAGGTCTAGTCCGTCTAGGTCTTGTCCGCGTAGTCCAGCAGTCTTGTACCCAGTCTAGTCCCAGGTTGTTCCCAGGTCTTCCCAAGTTCTAGTCCCAGGTTTAGTTCCAGGTCTAGTCCCAGGTCTAGGTCCAGTATTTCCAGGTTTAGTTCCAGTCGTCAGGTCTATCCAGGTCTAGTCCCAGTCTAGTTCCCAGGTCTAGTCCCAGTCTAGTCCCAGGTCTAGTCCCAGTTTTCCAGGTCTAGTTCCCAGCTTGTCCCGGCTGTTTCAGGTTCCGGTTATAGGTCTTCCCGGTCTAGTCCAGGTTAGTCCAGGTCTGTCCCAGTCTTGTCCAGTCTAGTCCCAGGTCTTCAGTTTCCCACGGTCTTGTCCCAGGTCTTGTCCCAGGTTGAGTCCCAGTCTTGTCCCAGTTAGTCCTAGTTCCCAGCTTAGTCCCAGGTCTAGTTCCCAGGTTTTAGTTCCCAGGTCTAGTCCCAGGTTTGTCCCAGGTCTATTAGTTACCAGGTCTAGTCCCAGGCATAGTCCCAGGTGTAGTCTGTCCAGTTTTTCCAGGCTAGTCATTGTCCCAGTTCTCCCAGGGTCTAGTCCAGTCATCCCAGGTCGTCCATGTCCATCAGTTCGTCTAGTCCCAGTCTAGTCCCAGGTCTAGTCCCAGGTCAGTCCTCAGGTCAGGCCTGTTTGTGTTTCAGGCGGAAGCACTGCATCTGACGTTCGTCGGCAACGCCGTGCGCGAGCCTGCAGCGCGCCAGCTCCACCCCATCGCCATCTTCATCGCCCACGGTCCCTCAAGAAAATCACTGGTACGCAGAACCAACTGTTGGCCAGACTTAGACAAAACCGATAGAACAAACCAGACTGTTAGCCAAACAGACAAAGACTGTAGAACAACTTACAAAACCAGACTGTAGAACCAGAAACCAGACTGTAGAACCAGACTGATAGGATACTATAGAACCAGACTGTTAGAACACAGACTGTAGAACCTAGACTGTCGCCAAACCAGCTGTAAGACACCAGACTGTAGAACCAGACTGTAGAAACCTAGACTGATGAACCAACCGTAGCAACTTAGAACCAGACTGTAGAACCAGACTGGTTAGAACTATAGAACCAGACTGTAACCACTGAGAACTAAAAACCAGACGGCTAGAACCCAGACTGGTAAGAACCATAGAACCAGACGTTAAGAACTATAAAGAACCAGACTGTTAGAACCAAACCTAGAATGTAGAACCAGACTGTAAACTATAGAACCAGGACGTAGATCCAGACTGTAGAACCATAGAACCGTGATGGAACCTGATGGAAACTGTGAACCTGATACCTGATGAACCTGATTGGAACCTTGGTTCCTGCAGAGACTTGAAACAAACGTTCTGTCTGGAGGAACAAGCTCGAAAAAGCTCGGAACCGAGCGCTCAAACTGGAGCAGGACTTTCTCCAGTTTTCACCGTGAGTCTGGCCCGCTTTAGAGCGGGCTTTAGAGCGGCTTAAGCAGGTGTAGAGCGGCGTTAGACCGTCTGGCGCGTTTTAGACGTTGCGCTTAGAGCGCGTATTAGAACGTGTTATGAGCGGCTTAGAGCGGCTGCTAGACGCGTTAGCTTCAGAGCTTAGAGCGCATTTTAGTCGGCTGTAGAGCGGCTTCCACGGGGTTTAGCGGCTGCTGCTTAGAGCGCTTTAGATGCGCTTTAGAGCGGCTTATAGAGCGCGTAGTAGAGCGGCTTAGTTTTAAGCTTAGAGCGGCTTAGACGCGTTAGGCGGCGTCTAGAGCGGCTTTAGAGCCGGCTTTGAGCGGCGTTTAAGAGCGGCGCTTCAGAGCGGCTTCAGGAGCGGCTTACGGCTGTTGGAGCGGCTGTTAAACGCTCGCTTTAGAGCGGCGCTTCAGAGCTAGAGGCTAGAGCGGTTTCAGAGCGGCTTCAGAGCTGCTTCAGAGCGGCTTGTAGAGCTGCTTTAGAGCGGCTGCTCAGAGCTGGCTTTTTAGACGCTGTTTAGAGCGGCCTATTAGAGCTGCGTTTAGAGCGGCGTGTTAGACGCTTGCTTTCAGAGCTGGCTTGAGCGCTTTTCAGAGCGGCTTCAGAGCTGCTCAGAGGGCTTTAGAGTCTAGGCTTTTCAGAGCGCGTTATGGCGTGTAGAGCTGCTTCAGAGCGGCCTTTTAGAGCTGCGGTTTAGACGTGTCGGCTTTAGAGCTGCTTCAGAGCGCGTTAGTAAGCGGCGAGCGTGCTTTCAGGATGCGTTTAGAGGCTTAAACGGCGTTTGAGCGCTTAGAGCGGCTCTGAGCTTAGAGCTGTGCTTTTAGATTAGACCTGCTATTTATAGAGCGGCTTAAGCGGCGTTAGAGCCGCGTTAGAGCGGCTCTTAGAGCGCGTTAAGTGTTGAGGGCTTTAGCGGCGTCATTAAGCGCTTAGAGCGGCTTGAGCGCGTTTAGACTGCTTAGAGCCGGCTTCTAGAGCTGCTAGACGCTTCAGAGCTGCTTTAGAGCTGCTTGAGATGTCAAGCTGCTCTTGGTGCTTGTCTCTGGGTTGACGTTCTCTGGGTTCTGACGTTCTCTTGGTGTTTCTGGACGTTCTCTTGTGTTCTGACGTTCTCTGTTGTCGCTCATCTCTCATCTTAGCGGTTGTGGGCCGGCGACAGTTTCGAGGAGGGTATCATCACTCAAAGTTGGTGATCAGGAGCAGACGGCCCTACATCGGGTTTCCACAGACGAGAGCCCTCTAACCCTCCAGGAGACCTGAACCCCGACCTAGAGCAGTCCAGGACTGACCGGACTAGCTAGGGCTGGAGACCAGGTCTGAAGATCCACGTTCTCATGCGGTTCTGTTTGGCGTCGGTCCTGAAGTCTGAGTCTGGGCTTTGGCAGAGAACTCAAAAAATGAGGCAAAAGTGTTCCTGTTTACCCTAGCTTTAGCCACGCCCCTCACACACACACACTCGACCATTCGCTCGGATTGTGATTTAGGTCAGATTTATGAAGGAAAACAGAACCAGTGAAACCTGGACTAAACCTGGACTAAAGTCCCCGCCCTGCGCTCTCGAGGCCACGCCCCCTGGACTCTTTACAACCTCCACTCTTTATTTATTCTTGATTTGTGGATGTATTGATTTCTGGCTGGAGTGATCGGTTTGAGTGTGTGTGTGTGTGTTGTGTAAAATACAGGACTTGTGAATTGGTGTGTGTAAATACAGACTTGTGTGTGTGTGGCGATATAGACTTGTGCTATTCTCGATGTGATACAACTTGTATTGTGGCAGGTAATACGACGTTGTTGTGGGTGCTGTGTGAACAAATTGTGTGTATGTAAATACAGCTTGCGTGTGTGTGTAATACAGGACTTGTGTTTGTGGTGTGGTGTGTGTAATACAGACTTGTTGTGGTGTGTGGTGTGTGTAAATACAGACTTGTTGTGTGTGTTGTGCAGTCGTAATACAGACTTGTGTGTGTGAGTGGGTTAAATACAGACGTTGTGGTGTGCTGTGTGTGTGTGTGGTGTAAATACACGATGTTGTGTGTGTGTAAATACAGACTGTGTGTGTGTGTAAATACAGACTTTGTGTGTGTGGTGTGTGTGTGTGTGTAAATACAGACTTTGTGATGTGTATGTGTAAATTACAGACTTGTGTGTGGTGTGTGTAAATACAGACTCTGTTGTGTGTGTGCTGTAAATACAGACTTGTGATGTGTGTATGTAAATACAGACTTGTGTGTGTGTGCGTGTGTGTGTAAATACAGACTTGTGTGGTTGTGTGTCGTGTGTGTGAATACAGACGTGTTGTGTGTGTGTGTAAATACAGACTGTGTTGTGTGTGTGTAAATACAGACTTGTGTGTGTGTGTAATACAGACTGTGTGTGGTGTGTGTAAATACAGACTTGATGTGTGGTGTTGTGTAATACAGACTTGTGTGTGTGTGTAATACAGACTTGTGTGTGTTTGTGTTGTAAATACAGATTGTGTGGTGTGTGTTGTGTAAATACAGAGTGTGTGTGTGTTGTGGTGTTAAATACAGACTTGTGCTGTGTGTGTTTGTGTTGTGTGTAAATACAGACGTTGTGTCCGTGTGAAATACAAGACAGTGTTGTTGATGGCGTTGTGAAAATACAGACTTTGTGTGTGGTGTGTGTAAATACAGAACTTTGTGTTTGTTGTGGTAAATTACAGACTTGTGTGTCGTGATGTGTTTGTAAATACAGACTTGTGTGTTGTTCGTAAACTTGTTAAAGTGTGGTGTGTGTGTGTGTAAATACAGACTGTGTTGTCGTATCAGTTTGTGTGTGGTAAATAAGACTTTGTGTTGTGTGGTGTAAATACAGACTTTGTGTGTGTGTGTGTGTTATGTAAATAACAGACTGTTTGGGTGTGTTGTGTGTGTAAATACTTGTGTGTGCGTGTGTGTACTTGTGTGTGTGTACTGTTGTGTGTGTGTGTGTAATACAGACTTTGTGTGTGTGTGTGTGTAAATACAGACTTGTGTGTGTGTGTAAATTGTGTGTGGTGTGTGTGTGTGTAAATACAACGTGTGTGTGTGTGTGTGTGTGTAAATACAGACTGTGTGTGTGTGTGTGTGTGTGTAATACACTGTGTGTGTGTGTGTGTGTAAATACAGACTTGTGTGTGTGTGTGTGTGTGTAAATACAGACTTGTGTGTGTGTGTGTGTGGTGTGTGTAAATACAGACTTGTGTGTGGTGTGTGTGTGTGTGTGTAATACAGACTTGTGTGTGTGTGTGTGTAAAACAGACTTTGTTGTGTGCACTGTGTGTGTGTGTGTGTAAATACAGACTGTGTGTGTGTGTGTGTAAATACAGACTGTGTGTGTGTGTGTGTGTGTAAATACAGACTTTGTGTGTTGTGTGTAAATACAGACTGTGTGTGTGTGTGTGTGTAAATCAGACTTGTGTGTGTGTGTGTAAATACCAGACTTGTGTGTGTGTGTGTGTGTGTGTAAATACAGACTTGTGTGTGTGTGTGTGTTACAGTGTGTGTGTGTGTGTGTGTGTGTAAATACAGACTTGTGTGTGTGTGTGTAAATACAGACTTGTGTGTGTGTGTACATAGTTCAAACGGGGCTCAACACACAAGTCTATTCAGGGCTTCAATAGAGAAATTCTAATAAATGAATAAATGAATATATATCTATATCTATGATGAATAATGGACTACGAATCCCACTTCCTGACACGCTGAAGGACTACACATCCCATGATCCTCCACTGTCGCTCACCCCACAAGGACCTTTTCCACAGGCCAAGGCTGCGCTGAAAAAGGACTACAAATCCCAGGATGCATCTGGTCCTAGAGGCTCTCAAACTGGACTACAAATGCTCCCTGGCGGACTACAACTCCCAGAGGAGACGATCGGGAAACGTCTTCGAGGGCGGGGCCACAGCTGTGCAGCGGTGGAACGAAGTACAAACGTAAAAGTACGGCACCTACGGCGCCTGTACTGCAGAGTACTTTTTACTCTGACTTTGTACTCCACTACATTCGAACTGGGCGGTACTTTTACTTCAGCACATCGTCCACCGCTGCAGACCGCTCACGCTAAAGTCCAAATGTGTGCGCACAGGGAAGACGCTGTGCCAGTGTCTGTTGGGCGTGGGTAGTTCCTGTGAGGACCGCGGTAAGAACCATGAACTGTCCGGCTCAGATGTCACTAAGGGCTCAATAGGACGTTTCAAAGGACTACAAACGCGTCTGTGTTTGGACTACAAATCCCACTGTGCACCGCTCTCTCTCCACAACCTACTGCCATGGCCTCAAACGGACTCGGACTCCCATGAACCTCCTGAAGGACTACAAACCCCTCCCCCCACGGGCCCACCGCTCTCCTGCATTTTAAATAAAGATTGTTAACGTAGTGGATTTTAATATTATCAGAAAGAGTTCTCTTTTTTTCATCCTCGTCGGTCCGTTTGTGAAAAGGCGCCGACGCTAACTAAAGCGACGCTAAAGGGAAACCGCTGCGTGCGCTCAGTGGCGCCCCCCGCCCCGGGCCGACGGGATCGCGGACGTTTTTTCGCCGCGACGACATCACGGTTTTTAAAACATATTTTGTGTTTGTTCAGAAAGTTTACCACAGAATAAAATGTTATTATCATAAACGAGTGGGAGTTTTTCTTCTTTCCTTTAGGCGGCGCCAAAAACACTGGCTAAACGTACGCGTGACAAAAGCAAAGGACGAAAAGCGGTTTATTGACCAAATGTTCTGGTCTCGGGACGTTTCACACGACAGGAAGTAGAAATAAACAGTGTAAACAAAGTGGTTGGTCAGCTCCTCTCCCGTGATTGGTCAGCTCCTCTCCCGTGGTTGGTCAGCTCTCTCCGTGGTGTCAGTCTCCCGGTTGGTCAGCTCCTCTGGTTGGTCAGCTCTCCCGTGGTTGGTCAGCTCCTCTCCCGTGGTTGGTCAGCTCCTCTCCCGTGGTTGGTCAGCTCCTCTCCCGTGGTTGGTCAGGCAGCTCTCTCCGTGGTTGGTCAGCTCTCCCGTGGTTGGTCAGCTCCTCTCCTGTGATTGGTCAGCTCCTCTCCAGGTGAACACAGGTGAGCTGCAGAGGCGGAGTCACTTTAGTCACGAAGTCTCTGTCGCCTCGAACCATTCGCCTCAACTCTGAAGAAAGAATCAAAAATACATTACAAATATTTAAGGGCCAATCAGAGAACGGCAGCAGTGCACAAGGCCCGCCTCCTCACAAGGCCCGCCTCCTCACAAGGCCCGCCTCCTCCAAACAAACTGAGGGAAAATAAATGTTTAAAACACGGGACGTAATCTGAACCAAACAAGACCAATTTAATCAACATTGAATCCTTTCATAAAAACGTGTTCCCAAAAGTCCAGACGATAAAGAACATGAGACAAACTCCTTTTTGGACGCTCTCAGTTTGACCCTCATGTCAGAAGAACAGAAGAAACATTGGAGCTGAAGAACAGTTTGGGAACTACAAAGTGCAATCAAAAGCCCCAAAGGACCATCTCCAAGGAGCGACGGGACCACCTCAGAGTGGTCTAAAAGCTCTAAGACTGAACTGGGCTCAGATCCTCAGAGTGTGAAGAGGCCATCATCTCCTTAAGGCCTAAGAGGGGAAGGACCCACGTGACTGTGTGCCTCACACAGACCCATCTCAGTCTGAATGTGGACTACCGTTTATACGCCTCAATTCTGTCCAAAGAATGGACCAATCCTCCCAAATGTGATCCACAAAGATCCGGATTTATCCAACACAGCAAGAAAACACCACAAACAATACACAAACAACATCAGATCACACAATGAGAAATCAACACAACACACACAACATCAGACCATCTTTACACACAATGAGCCAATACACACACAACAAACAACATCAGACCATCTTACACACAATGAGCCAATACACACACACAAGACAACATCAGACCATCTTTACACACAATGAGCCAAACACACACAAAACAAGACAACATCAGACCATTGTACACACACAATGAGCCAAATCACACAAACACAAGACAACATAAGACCATCTTTACACACAATGACCAAATACACACAAACACAAGACATCAGACCATCTTTACACACAATGAGCCAAATACACACAAACACAAGACAACATCAGACCATCTTTACACACAATGAGCCAAATACACACACAACAAAACAACATCAGACCATCTTTACACACAATGCCAATACACACACACAGAAACATCAGACCATCTCACATGACACAACACAAACAACATCAGACCATCTTTACACACATGAGCCAAAACACAACACAAGACAACATCAGACCATCTTTACACACAATGAGCCAAATACGCACACACACAAGAACATCAGACCTCTTAACACAATGAGCCAAATACGCACAAACACAGACAACATCAGACCATCTTTACACACAATGAGCCAAATACGCACAAACACAAGACAACATCAGACCCATCTTTTGAGACGACCATCATGAAACCATCTTTACACACAATAGCCAATACCACAAACACAAGACAACATCAGACCATTTACACACCAAGCCAAATACACCCACACCACAAGACAACATCAGACAGACACACAAAATGAGCCAAATACACAAACACAAGACAACATCAGACCATCTTTACACACAATGAGCCAAATACACACAAACACAAACAACAATCAGACCATCTTTACACACAATGAGCCAACACATACAACACAAGACAACATCAGACCATCTTTACACACAATGAGCCAAATACACACAACACAAAACAACATCAACCATATTTACACACAATGAGCCAAATACACACACACACAAAACAACATCAGACCATCTTTACACACAATGAGCCAAACACACAAACACAAGACAACATCAGCCATCTTACACACAATGAGCCAAAACAAGACAACACACAACTAAACAAAGTGGAAGAAGAAGTCTGGAGCTGGACTTATTTATTTAAAGGGATGAACACATTTAAAATCAATGGTCACCTGACAGGTCCACCGAGTCTGGACCAGAGGGGTGGGACAGGGCTGTGGCCTGGCCCTCCTCCTGTTCGCTTGGCCCACTTTATGAGACAATCAAAGACAGTTCAGGGTGTTACAGTCGATGGGACGGAACATAAAAGACCTGCTGAAGATGGAGTTCCATTGTACTGGACCAAACCAGAAACCAATGTCTGGCGCCCCCCTCTGTCCATAGAAAGACTTACCCATTGAAATAGCAAACAGAACTTAAATATGTAGGTGTGGTCCCCCAAACTGACCTGTCCTCGGAGCGAGCGCTGGCGGCGACAGGTGAGAGACACACAGCCAATCAGAGCCTCCTGAGCCAAACACAGGAGAAAAACTGACCACTGGGTCCAAGTCCGGGTTCTGGTCCGGACCGGTCTGGATCAGAGAGAGAGACCGAGACTTAACGACAGACGGAACCCTAAAAGAGGCCCAGAGATGGGGGCGGAGACTCACCACAGGCAGGTCCTCCCCCTGGGTTGCACCTGGACATGACCTTTGACCCTGAGGGCCCGCTGAAGCCCCGCCCACTGGTCATCGTCCAATCGCAGCAGAGTCTGGACCAGAGGATTGTAGAAGCAGACGTGAGCCTCCGCCGAGCCGTCCTCCAGCACCGCCCTGAAAGACACGCCCCCAGGTGAGGACACGCCCCCAATGAGGACACGCCCCCCCCATCGTGCACAGACTTATAAATAGAAAAAGTAAATAAAGAGATACTGACTTGGCTTTGGCCTGAAACACGGCAGACGAGGAACTGCACTGAGGACCAGAACAAGACTGCAACACACAGACCTGGGTTAGACCCCTGGTTTAGGCCTGGTTTAGTTTAGTCTGGTTTAGTCCTGGTTTAGTCCTGGTTTAGACCTGGCTTTGACCTGGTTTTGGACCTGGTTTAGACTCGTTTGGACCTGGTTTAGTCCTTTTTAGTCCTGTTTAGACCTGGTTTAGACCTGGTTTGGACTGGTTTAGTCTCGGTTTGGACCTGGTTTAGTCCAGGTTTAGTCCTGGTTTGGTTCAGGCCTGGTTTAGTCCCTGGTTTAGACCTGGTTTAGACCTGGTTTAGTCCTGGTTTAGACCTGGTTTAAGTCCTGGTTTAGACTGGTTAGACTGGTTTACTGGTTTAGACCTGGTTTAGACCTGGTTTAGACCTGGTTTAGACCTGGTTAGATCTGGTTTAGACCTGGTTTAGACCTGTTTAGATCTGGTTTACCTGGTTTAGACCTGGTTTAGACCTGGTTTAGACTGGTTTAGACCTACCCGGTGAAGACATCGTCGCACTTGGAGCAGCTCCACTGAAGTTGAAGAACAGAAAACACAGACCAGAATGACCTTTGACCCGGGCCACGCTGACCCCGCCCCTTCATCCCACTGGCCCAGGAGCATCATGGAAATGGAGGCGGAGCAGGAGCGAGCTACAGAACCAATCCCACAAAGACATTCGGACATGTCAAGAAAAGAAACGACGGAACCCAAACAAATGGAGTAAAAGTACCTTTGTCCAAGAGCCACGACGGAGACCCCCGAGACGGGGACAGAGAGCAGCAGTAAACAGACCGGACCTGAGACACAGGGAGAGACACAGGGAGAGAGCTCATGTGGCAACGGCTGTCACTAATGTGCTTTGTTGTGTTGCTACGGCGACACATATAAGTTAGCATCAGTGGAAACGCGCGCTTTAGCACGAGGTCACGAGTCACGAGGTCACGAGGTCACGAGGTCACGAGGTCACGAGGGACTCAAGTTACGGTTACACTGAAATTAAATTCATGTTTAAACCGTCGAAACCAGCAGGACCTTTGACCTTTCCCGAGCCCCTGACCTTTGACCTTTCCGGAGCCCCTGAACTTTGACCTCACCCGGAGCCCCTGACCTTTGACCTCACCCGGAGCCCCTGACCTTTGACCTCACCTGGAGACTTCCTCTGCACATGGCTGAAGCTCAGAGAGTTGCCAGGCAACAGCCTGGACTAAATGGGGCGTGGCTCTGCTCCAGATACACTTGCAGGCTCCGCCCACTGAGGTCACACACCGTCAGGCGCATACCTGTAAAGAGGAGGGGGGAGAGGGCAGACAACATCTGACCACAGGGAGGGCATCTGACACACAGGGAGGCATCTGACACACAGGGAGGGCATCTGACACGGGGAGGGCAATCTGACACGGGGGGGGGCATCTGACACGGGGGAGGGATCTTCTGACAGGGGGAGGGCATCTGACACAGGGGGAGGGCATCTGACACGGGGGGAGGGCATCTGACACGGGGGGGAGGGCATCTGACATCAAGGGGGAGGGCATCTGACACAGGGGGAGGGCATCTGACACGGGGGGGGGACAGAGGGCATCTGACACGGGGGAGGGCATCTGGGGACCTGACAGGGGGAGGCATCTGACACGGGGGGAGGGCATCTGACACGGGGGAGGGCATCTGACACGGGGGGAGGGCATCTGACACACGGGGGAGGGCATCTGACACAGGGGGAGGGCATCTGACACAGGGGGAGGGCATCACACGGACTGACACGGGGGGAGGGCATCTGAACAGGGGAGGGCATCTGA
This sequence comes from Chaenogobius annularis, assembly GCA_015082035.1. NCBI lineage: Eukaryota > Metazoa > Chordata > Actinopteri > Gobiiformes > Gobiidae > Chaenogobius > Chaenogobius annularis. The sequence continues at coordinate 24,417 of BJKM01001247.1, read as the reverse complement.
CACGGGGGGAGGGCATCTGACACGGGGAGGGCATCTGACACAGGGAGGGCATCTGACACGGGGGGGAGGGCATCTGACACAGGGGGGAGGGCACTGACAGGGGGAGGGCATCTGACACGGGGGAGGGCATCTAACACGGGGGAGGGCATCTGACACGGGGGGAGGGCATCTGACACGGGGGGAGGGCATCTGACACGGGGGGAGGGCATCTGACACGGGGGGAGGCATCTGACACACGGGGGAGGCATCTGACACACGGGGGAGGGCATCTGACCGGGGGGACACACACGGGGGGAGGGCATCTGACACGGGGGGGGCATCGCATCTGACCACGGGGGGAGGGCATCTGACCTGTGTGTGCTGAGTCTTGGTTTCTGTCTGTGACTCCGACCCGGTCCAGAACCAGAGCATGAAAAACTGACCAGATCTGACCTGAAACAGAACCCAAGACTGAACCAGGACTGAACCAGGACTGGACCAGGACTGGACCAGGACTGGACCAGGACTGGGACCAGGACTGGACCACACAGATCGATCATGACAAAACTCTGTTATTAAATACTGTGTTTCTAACTAACGTCTGAGCATTGTAAACATGAGCATGAGCGACAAAGACCTGCACATGCTCAGTTAGGGCCTCACTCCTCTGCACATGCTCAGTTAGGGCTTCACTTCTCCTCTGCACATGCTCAGTTCAGGGCTTCTCTTTCTCCTCTGCACATGCTCAGTTCGGGCTTCTCCTTCTCTGCACATGCTCAGTTAGGGCCTCACTGCTCCTCTGCACATGCTCAGTTAGGGCCTCACTGCTCCTCTGCACATGCTCAGTTAGGGCTTCACTTCTCTGCACATGCTCAGTTGGGCCTCACTGCTCCTCTGCACATGCTCAGTTAGGGCTTCACTTCTCTGCACATTCTCAGTTAGGGCTTCTCTTCTCTCTCTGCACATGCTCAGGGGCTGCACATGCTCAGTTAGGGCTTCACTTCTCTGCACATGCTCAGTTAGGGCTTCCTTCTCCTCTGCACATGCTCAGTCAGGGCTTCTCATCTTCCTCTGCACATGCTCAGTTTAGGGCTTTACTTCCTCTGCACATGCTCAGTTAGGGCTTCTCTTCTCCTCTGCACATGCTCAGTCAGGGTTCTCACTCCTGCTGCTCAGTTAGGGCTTCACTTTCTGCACATGCTCATTAGGGCTTCTCTTCTTCTCTGCACATGCTCAGTAGGGCTTCTCTTCTCCTCTGCACATGCTCAGTCAGGGCTTCTCTTCTCCTCTGCACATGCTCAGTTACATTAGACTTTTACCTGGAGCCGATGACGTCGCTCAAACGGCTGAGATCACGTGACTCCAGAGCCTCGGTCTGGGGGCGGGGCACAGTGTGAATCCTCCAATCAGAGTGCACCTGGAGGGCAGCGTCGGCGTGAAGCTCCACCCCCGCCTGCCCGGTGACAGCACAGCCAATCAGAGCGCTGGGATCCTGCGACAGAGAAAGAGGTCCAAAATGTAAAGTGTCGATTCTGATCTTAAAGTGTTCAAAAGTATTGGGGGATAATCCTGCTTCTGCCCCGCTCCGTTTACTGTGAGTTACTAAACCCTTTACGGCATTTACTGCTCACGCCGGTTCTCTTGGGCAGCACAGATGAGCAGGTGTTGACCAGCAGAGGGCAGCGCTCTGTGTGCATTACAAGCAGAACTCACTGGTGATAGAGCCCCCCCTGCAGCTCTCGAGTGAAATACACTCACAGAACAGACGCGCAAGCTTTTCCCGCCCATGTTTATATCTTTCCTTCTCAAAATAAGGTGTGGCCTCAATGTATAAGTTAGCTTAGCATGTGGCCTCAACGTATAAGTTAGCTTAGCATGCTGGCCTCAACGTATAAGTTAGCTTAGCATGCTGGCCTCAACGTATAAGTTAGCTTAGCATGTGGCCTCAACGTATAAGTTAGCTTAGCATGTGGCAACGTATAAATTAGCTTAGCATGCTGGCCTCAACGTATAAGTTAGCTTAGCATGTGGCCTCAACGTATAAGTTAGCTTAGCATGTGGCCTCAACGTATGTTAGCTTAGCATGTGGCCTCAACCTATAAATTAGCTTAGCATGCGGCCTCAACATATATGTTAGCTTAGCATGTGAGCCCAACATATAACTTAGCTTGTAGGCCAACTTTACTTTACTTTGTGACCCAGTGTGACCCCTGTTGACACCTATGTGACCTCAGACTGACCTCTGTGTCCAGAGCCACCAGTCTGTAGTAGCATCTGTCCTGCAGCAGGGGGAACCAGCGAGAGCAGACTCCAGAGAAGGACAAACTCAGCCTCTGGAAACAGAGTTAAAGGAGTTAAAAGAGCTAAAGGAGCTAAAGGAGCTAAAGGAGAGGTAAAGGAGCGCTAAAGGAGAGGTAAATGAGTAAAGGAGCGCTAAAGGAGAGGTAAAGGAGCGCTAAAGGTGAGCTAAATGAGAGCTAAAGTAGTACTAAAGGAGAGCTAAAGGTGAGCTAAAGGAGCTAAAGGAGAACTAAAGGAGCTAAATGAGAGCTAAAGGAGCGAAATGAGAGCTAAAGGAGAGCTAAAGGAGCGCTAAAGGAGCTAAAGGAGAGCTAAAGGCCGAGACAAGTTCCTATGTTTGTGAATTTTGTTCATTGACAATGGCCATAAACCCTTTCTGATTCTGAAAGGGGAAAGGGGCTAAAGGAGAGCTAAAGGAGCTAAATGAGAGCTAAAGGAAAGCTAAAGGAGCTAAAGCAGCACTAAAGGAGCTAAAGGAGCTAAAGGAGTTCAAAACAAAGCCGAAATCTGCAGCTGCGATGCAATGTGCATCTTTGTGTCTCCATGGTTACAAGTGCTCTCATTTGAACTAAATGAAGGCTTTCTTAACATAATCCTGGCCCTTATTTGGTCCTGAAATTGAAAAAAATATAATAATATCAATTATTTTCTATTAAAATAATAATATATATTTTCAAAATAGAATCATATTTTTTGAAAAGAAATTTAAGCCAAGTCCTCCATACTTTTAGGGAATCCAGCAAATGTTTTAGTGCGTTTCGGTGTTACTTTCAAAATAAAAGCTCCAGCATTTACCACCTGCAGAAAGGGTTTTATTGTGAAAAGACTGGGTGAGGCAAAGCACAAGCTGAAGCTGAAAAGAGCTGATCTCTGGATCAGGGTTATGGATTAGGAGTTATGTTTGGGACTCTATGTGGATTTAGGCTTTGAACATGGACCAAAGGCACAACTTTAGAGGACCCGGTCCAGACCCGGTCCGGACCCGGTCTCACCTTCTTTTCTCCCGGCGTCACTTCTCTTTCTGTGATTGGACGGTTCTTTCGGGTCCCGCCCCCAACAGACGACAGGACAATAACAGCGGCTTTGACGTTGAATGACAATGTCGGCCCTGCCCCCATGTTCCTCAAGGCCACGCCCCTCTTTCTGCTCCACCCTAATCACCACGGAAACGCAGGCTCTGACTCCGCCCCTGAGGAAACGAGAAGACGACCAGAAAGAGAAGTTTAACAAGGATTTTACACTTTCATCAACACTTTAGAACTCCACGCGTTCTGACGTTGTCCTCTTCACACACATGTCTGACGTTGTTCTCTTCACACACACATGTCTGACGTTGTTCCTCTTCACACACATGTCCTGACGTTGTTCCTCTTCACACACACACACATGTCCTGACGTTGTTCCTCTTCACACACATGTCCTGACGTTGTTCCTCTTCACACACATGTCCTGACGTTGTTCTGTCACACACAATGTTGACGTTGTTCCTCTTCAACACACATGTCCTGATGTCCTGAGTTGTTCTCTTCACACACATGTCTGACGTTGTTCCTCTTTCACACACATGTCTGACTGACGTTGTTCCTCTTCACACACCATGTCCAGTTGTTCCTCTTCACACACATGTCTGTTGTTCCTCTTCACACACACATGTTCTGACGTTGTTCCTCTTCAACACATGTTCTGACTTGATCACACACATGTCCTGACGTTGTTCCTCTTCACACACATGTCCTGACGTTGTTTCTTCTTCAACACACATGTCTGAACGTTGTTCCTCTCTTCACACACATGTCTGACGTTGTTCCTCTTCAACACACATGTTCTGACATGTCTGACGTTGTTCCTCTTCACACACATGTCCCTGATGTTGTTCCTCTTCACACACACATGTCCTGACGTTGTTCCTCTTCACACACATGTTCTGACGTTGTTCTCTTCACACACATGTCTGACGTTGTTCCTCTTCACACACAATGTCCTGACGTTGTTCTCTTTCTTCTTCACACACCATTGTTCTTATCGTTGTTCCTCTTCACACACATTGTCTGACGGTTGTTCCTCTTCACACCACATGTCCTGACGTTGTTCCTCTTCACACGACATGTCCTGACGTTGTTCCTCTTCACACATGTTCTGACGTTGTTCCTCTTCACACACATGTCCTGACGTTGTTCCTCTTCACACACATGTCCTGACGTTGTTGTTCCTCTTCACACACATGTCCTGACGTTGTTCCTCTTCACACACATGTTCTTGACGTTGTTTCCTTCTTCACACACATGTTCTGACGTTGTTCCTCTTCACACACATGTCTGACGTTGTTCCTCTTCACCACACACATGTCCTGGACGTTGTTCCTCTATCAACACATGTCCTGACGTTGTCCTCTTCAAACACATTCGACGTTTTCCTCTTTCACACACATTGTCTTTGACGTTGTTCCTCTTCACACCACATGTCCTGACGTTGTTCTCTTTCACACATGTCTGATGTTCTCTCTCACACACACAACATGTTTGACGTTCCTCTTGTTCTGACGTTGTTCTCTTCAACACACATGTCCTGACGTTGTTCCTTCTTCACACACATGTTCCCTGACGTTGTTCCTCTTCACACACACATGTCCTGACGTTGTTCCTCTCACACACACATGTTCCTGACGTTTTTTCCTATTCACACACACATGTTCTGACGTTTTCCTCTTCGACACACACATGTCCTGAGTTGTTCCTCTTTCACACACATTTCCTGACGTTGTTCCCTTCACACACATTGTCACCTGACGTTGTTCTTCTTCACACACTTTCCTGACGTTGTTCCTCTTCACACACATGTCCTGACGTGTTCCTCTTCACACACATGTCCTGACTTATGTTCCTCTTCACACACACCAATGTCTGCGTTGTTCCTTCTTCACACACATGTTCCTGACGTTGTTCCTTCTTCACACACATGTCCTGACGGTGTTCCTCTTCACACACATGATCCTGACGTATGTTCCTCTTCACACCACATGTCCTCCTGACGTTGTTCCTCTTCACACACAGTCTGACGTTGTTCCTCTTCATACACACATGTCCTGACGTTGTTCCTCTTCATACACACATGTCCTGCACGGTTGTTCCTCTTCACACACATGTTTCTGACGTTGTTCCTCTTCACACACATGTGCTGACTTGTTCCTCTTCACAATATGTTCTGACGTTGTTCCTCTTCACACACATGTTCTTGACGATTGTTCCTCTTCACACACATGTCGGACGTTGTTCCTCTACACACACATGTCCTGACGTTGTTCCTCTTTTCACACACATGTCCTGACGTTGTTCCTCTCACAACATGTCCTGACGTTATGTTCCTCTTCACACACATGTCCTGACGTTGTTCCTTCTTCACACACCATTCTGACGTGTGTTCCTCCTCAACACACATGTCCTTGACGTTGTTCCTCTTCACAACACATATGTCCTGACGTTGTTCCCTTCACACACATGTCCTAGGTTCCTCTTCACACACAGCTGACGTTGTTTCCTCTTCAACACACATGTTCTGACGTTGTTCGCTTCTTCAACTACACATGTGCTGACGTTGTTCCTCTTCACAATATGTCCTACGTTGTCCTCTCCCACATGTCCTGACGTTGTTTCGCTCTTCACCCACATGTCCTGACGTTGTTCCTCTTCACACACATGTCCTGACGTTGTTCCTCTTCACACACATGTTCACACACTGGACGTTGTTCCTCTTCACACACACATGTCTTGCTTTGAAAGAAAAGTGTTAAAATAACTCAAGTCCTTCACTTCTTTTATCTGATTTTCTTTTCTTCATCTTCGGTTCCTCTGGCTCGCCTCCTCGCCTCCTACATGACTCCCAGGCCCCGTCCGCTGACCCAGCTGAATCGTCATGGAAACGGAGGGACTGAGCACAGTCACCTGGTCGAGCGAGAACTGTAGGTAAATCCTAGAGAGAGAGAAGTCCAAACAGGTCTAAACGAACAACCAGGTTTAAAACCAGGTCTAAACCGGTAAAAACCAGGTCTAAACCAGGTCTAAACAGGTCTAAACCAGGTCTGAACCAGGTCTAAACCAGGCCTGAACCAGGTCTAAAACCAGGCCTGAACCAGGTCTAAACCAGGTCCTACCTTGGCATTTTTCTTTTTGCGGGAGATAAAGTGTTCTTGATCCAGGTGTTCAAAGGAGGGAAACTCTGATTGGAATGAACCGCTCCATTTACCATTGGTGAAGTGACGCACACAGACGAGCAGCCTGCACAGAAACAGCATAGCAGCAGACAGAACCGCTGAAAAGCCATCAAAGCATAGTTCTAACTATCAAGCTGATGACGGTCATTTCAGTTGACTTCACTGCTAACATGTTTTCTTGCTAAGTTCCAAGAATTTAAACATTCGATCAAGTCTCGTGTAGAGCATTCTGACTGGGTAGACATTCATTGGGCTGGCTGAACGTGAAGATCCAACCCCCACAGAAGTCCTCAGAGGTTCACGATGGTCAAATGTATGAATGATATCGCCCCCTGGTGGAGCATACACCTTTAAATAGAGTGAAAGCCTTTCCATTAATGTTCCCTTTGACCAGCACATATTCTGGCTTTACCTTCAAAACAAAAGATTAATTAATAACGGAACATTCGTTTTTGATGTTCAGCGTCGTTCAAATGTCTCTTGTAAATATATAATGTAAACAAACAACACAAGGACAGAAAGGGCGTGGCTGTAGCTGTAGTAGTGGAATGAAAATACCGATCCAGGCCGTGTTGAAAGCTGCCATCTGGTTCCTGGTCCTGGTCCCGGTCCAGACCCTCCGTCACCACACACGGTCACAGTCCCAGTGGAGTCTCTCAGCTCCAAACTTTGGGCCTCAGATCTTGGAGAAGGGAGCTGCAGCAGACCCACCACCAGCCAGGGGGCGCTCTCTGCACCACCAGGAGAGAGTCATTGTTAACACCACAGACCACCAGCAGTGGGCACTCTCTGCACGCCAGGAGAGAGTCATCGTTAACACCACAGACCTTTGGCGTCCTCCACCAAACACGCGCGCTCCCTGCGAGTCACCCCCACTACAACGCGCTGTCCTTTAGCGTCCTCCTAACGCGCGTCCTTTAGCGTCCTCCACTAACGCGCGTCTCTTAGCGTCCTGCCACTAACGCGCGTCCTTTAGCGTCCTCCTAACGCGCGTCTTTAGCGTCCTCCACCAACACCTTAGCGTCCTCCACTAACGACGCGCGTCTTTAGCGTCCTCCGCTAACGCGCGTCCTTTAGCGTCCTCCGCTAACGCGCGTCCTTTAGCGTCCTACACTGACACATAGGAAGACCACTCCTGGACAAATGAGGGATTACACCCTCTTGTTTCTAAGTAGAACTTTACAGAAGTCTTGATTTCACCAACAAAAATGTAGAAAATCTAAAAAGGTTTTGAAGGTTTTGGTAAATCACTGCCTGAGCTGAAAAGACCAGACGGTCGTAAGAAGTCAAACCTTACCCGATGTTAAAGTCTGCAGGAGGTATCTGATCCGGCCCCTGGTCCCCGAGGCCCGGCCCCTGGTCCCCGAGGCCCGGCCCCTGGTCCCCGAGGCCCCTGAGGCCCCTGAGGTCTGATCCGAGGCAGACTCTGGACCAGGACAAAGCTGCGTTGAGCTGGCTGCAGTTCAGACTCCGTCCATCGGGTGGCAGCAGAGAGTGCAGGTTCAGAGTAGACCAGCAGAGCGAGAGCAGCCAGGAGCGGAGCGAGGACAGACTGAGCACGTGCGGGAGCGAAGGGGCGGAGCCACACTGAGGAGAAAGAGAGAACTGGAGCTTATCTCAGTGCACGACAGCGCCCCCTAGTGCCTCTGGTCTAAACTACACTGGTGAAGCTTTACACTTCAAACCAGCAGCAGGTTTGAGTCGGTGTAATCCCTCCTCCTGGTGCGGTCACATGCTTTTAGTTCTGGGCACTTCTTTTCTTTAGTCTTGGCCACTTTTGTGTTTGGGCCACTTTTTCTTTAGGCCTCTGACTGCGTCTGGAGAAACGGTCGCAAAGTCGCCCCTGACGTCACTTTATATGGCTTCTGTTGTGTCTGAACTGGTTACCTGGGCGACGGGGCAGGTGGGTGGTTACCTGGGCGACGGGGCAGGTGGGCGGTTACCTGGGCGACGGGGCAGGTGTGGGGCGTGTCCATCATCTCGCGGTAAATGTCGCGGCGTCGGGACTTTCTGGGTCCAGTCAGAGACTCCAGGATTCTCCAGGACAAAAGACACACACACTGTTCCTCCTGAGGCCCGAGGCTGAAAGACCAAGACCGGGTCTGAACCAGGACTGAACCAGGCCTGAACCAGGCCTGAACCAGGCCTGAACCAGGTCTGACCCAGGTCTGGACCAGGTCTGAACCAGGCCTGAACCAGGCCTGAACCAGGTCTAAAGCAGGATTAAACCAGGATTAAACCAGGACTAAAGCAGGACAAAACCAGGTCTAAACTAGGTCTAAAGCAGGCCTGAATCAGGCCTGAATCAGGACTGACCAGTCGAACCAGGCCTGAACCAGTCTGAACCAGGTCTGACCCGGTCTGGACCAGGTCTGGACAGGTCTGAACAGGCCTGAACCAGGCCTGGGTCAAGACCTGGTTCAGGCCTGAACCAGGCCTGAACCAGGTCTGACCCAGGTCTGGACCAGGTCTGAACCAGGCTGAACCAGGCCTGAACCAGGGTCTAAAGCGGATTAAACCAGGATTAAACCAGGACTAAAGCAGGACAAAACCAGGTCTAAACTAGGTAAAGCAGGCCTGAACCAGGCCTGAACCAGGTATGAACCAGGTCTGACCCAGGTCTGGAACCAGGTCTGGACCAGGTCTGAACCAGGTCTGAACCAGGTCTGAACTAGGTCTAAGCAAGTCTAACCAGTCTGAACCGGGACTGACCTGTCTCTGAGGCTCGTGGTCACATGACACATCCACAGGTACTCGGCCACGCCCACATCCTTGCGCAGCAGTAACCCGGGCAACACTTCATCTCCGGGGCAACGCTCTTCCTCCTCGTCTCCACGGTAACCGGGACTGAAGGCCGTTACCGTGACGCTGGACCTCAGGCAGCAGCAAAGGCATGATGGGACAGTGGGTCCGGGCTCGGCCTCCGCAGCAGGTGCACGTTTGAGACCTGAGAAAGACTGGTTTTAGACCGGTTCTGATCCACACAGGAGACCAAACCGGTTCAGATCCTGGACTCACCTGTAAAGTGTCTCCTGGTCGGATGGCTCTCGTCGGCAGCGGCTGATTGGCCAAACACAGGCCCCTTTTTGTCCATCACATAAAGCCCCGCCCCTTTGGCTCAGGACTGTGTCACATGACCCTGTAACAGTGGCAGAGTGGTTAGCCCCCTGTAACTGTCCAGAGTGGTTAGCCCCTGTAACAGTGGCAGAGTGGTTAGCCCCCGGTAACGCGCAGAGTGGTTAGCCCCCCTGTAACAGTGGCAGAGTGGTTAGCCCCTGTAACTGCCAGAGTGGTTAGCCCCTGTAAAGTGGCAGAGTGGTTAGCCCCCTGTAACTGCAGAGTGGTTACCCCTGTAACAGTGGCAGAGTGTTAGCCCCCTATAACGTAGCAGAGTGGTTAGCCCCCTGTAACAGTGGCAGCGTGGTTTACCCCCTGTAACAGTGGCAAGTGGTTAGCCCCCTGTAAACAGTGGCAGAGTGGGTTAGCCCTGTACTGGCAGAGTGGTTAGCCCCTGGTAACCCTGGCAGAGTGGTTAGCCCCTATAACACTGGAGAGTGGTTAGCCCCCTGTAACTGCCAGAGTGGTTAGCCCCCTTAGCTTACCCTGTAACTGCAGAGTGGTTAGCCCCCTGTAACTGGCAGAGTGGTTAGCCCTGTAACCAGTGTAGCTACTGCAGAGTGGGTTAGCCCCCTGTAACAGTGGCAGAGTGTTAGCCCCTGTACTGCCAGAGTGGTTAGCCCCGGTAACTGGCAGTGGTTAGCCCCTATAATGCAGAGTGGTTAGCCCCCGGTAACTGGCAGAGTGGTTAGCCCCTGTAACAGTGGCAGAGTGGTTAGCCCCTATAACTGCCAGAGTGGTTAGCCCCCGTAACTGCCAGAGTGGTTAGCCCCTGTAACTGGCAGAGTGGTTAGCCCTGTAACAGTGCAGAGTGGTTAGCCCCCGTAACTGGCGAGTGGTTAGCCCCCTGTAACAGTGGCAGAGTGGTTAGGCCCCGGGTACAGTGGCAGAGTGGTTAGCCCCCTTAACAGTAGCAGAGTGGTTAGCCCCCTGTAACAGTGGCAGAGTGGTTAGCCCCGGTAACTGGCAGAGTGGTTAGCCCCCTGGTAACAGTGGCAGAGTGGTTAGCCCCCTGTAACATGGCAGAGTGGTTAGCCCTGTACGCAGAGTGGTTAGCCCCTTAACATGGCAAGTGGTTAAGCCCCTGTACTGCCAGAGTGGTTAGCCCCCTGTACAGTGCAAGTGGTTAGCTCTTGTAACTGGCAGAGTGGTTCTGTAACAGTGGCAAGGGTAGCCCTGTAACTGGCAGAGTGGTTAGCCCCTATCACAGTGGGCAGAGTGGTTAGCCCTGTAACAGTGGCGAGTGGTTAGCCCTGTAAAGTGGCAGAGTGGTTAGCCCCTGTAACAGTGGTCTAGAGTGGTTAGCCCCCTGTAACTGGCAGAGGGTTAGCCCTATAACATGGCAGAGTGGTTTAGCCTGTACAGTGGCAGAGTGGGTTGCCCCTGTAACAGTGGCAGAGTGGTTGCCCCCCTGTAACAGTGCAGAGTGGTTAGCCCCCTGTAACTGGCCAGAGGGTTGTCGTTACCGTTGTACGATGACAGAGGAGCATCTTAGTCCTGAGTTGGCTCGTCTGGTGAACGTCGGTCTGTGATTGGCTCTGTGGTGAAGCGTCGGTCCTTGTGATTGGCTCGTCTGGTGAGTCGTCATGTGATTGGCTCGTTGGTGAACGTCGTCTGTGATGGCTGTCTGTGTGGTGAGCTCGGATTGGCGGTGGCTGGGTGTTCCTGTTCCAGCTGCGTAACGTGCACGCTCTCAGCCGAGACACGTGCACGCTCATGCCCACGTGCACGTTCCTGCTCCACCAGAGTCTGGAGCTGCAGTCCTGAAGAGAGACCGGGTTTAGGTCGGGTTTAAGCCGGGGTTGGGCCGGGGTTGGGCCGGGGTTGGGATGGGTGTTGGGTCCAGGGTTGGGCAGGGGGTGGGCGGGGGTTAGGCCGGGGGTTTAGGCCGGGTTAGGCCGGGGTTGGGCCGGGTTAGACCGGGTTTAGGCAGGGGTAGGCCGGGGTTAGGCCCGAGGTTGGCCGCCGAGGTTTTGGGCCGGGGTAGGCCGAGGCTGGCCGAGGTTGGGCGGGGTTAGCCGAGGTTGGGCCGAGTTAGGCCGGGGTTAGGCCGAGGTTGGGCCGGGGTTGGCCGCGGGTTGGCCGGGGGTTAGGCCGGGTTGGCCGAGGTTGGGCCGGGGTTAGGCCGAGGTTGGGCGGGGTTAGACCGGGTTTAGGCCAGGGGTTAGGCGGGGTTAGGCCGGGGGTTAGGCCGGGGGTTAGGCGGGGTTAGGCCGGGGTTAGGCGCGGGGTTGGGCCGGGGTTGGGCCGGGGTTGGGCCGGTTGGGCCGAGGTTGGGCGAGGTTAGGCGGGTTAGGGCCGGGGTTAGGGCCGGGGGTTAGGCCGGGGTTAGGCCGGGTAGGCAGGGGTTGGGCGGGGTTGGGCCGAGGTTAGGCCGGGGTTGGGCCGGGGTGTTGGCCGGGCCGGGGTTTGGGCCGAGGTTTGGGCCGGGGTTGGCCGGGGTTGGGCCGGGGTTGGCGGGGTTGGGCCGGGGTTGGGCGAGGTTGGGCGGGGTTGGCGGGTTGGGCCGGGTGGGCCGAGTTGGGCCGGGGTTGGGCCGGGTTGGGCAGGTTCCAGGTTGGCGGGGTTGCGGGGTGGTTTTTGGGTTTTGCCCCCCGAGGTTAGGCGGGGTTGGCCGGGGGTTGGGCCGGGGTTGGGCCGAGGTTAGGCCGGGGTTAGCCGGGTTGGGGGTTGGGCCGGGGTTGGGCCGGGTTGGCGGGTTGGGCCGGGGTTGGCCGGGGTTAGGCGGGGTGGCCGGGTTGGGCCGGGGTTGGGCCGGGGTTGGGCCGAGGTTGGGCCGGGGGTTAGGCGGGTTGGGCCGGGGTTGGCCGGGGTTAGGCCGGGGTTGGGCCGGGGTTGGGCCGGGGTTGGGCCGAGTTACGGCCCGGGCTTAGGCCGTGGGTTAGGCCGGGGTTGGGCCGGGGTGGCCCGGGGTTAGCCGGGGTTTAGGCCGGGGTTGGGCCGGGTTGGGCCGGGGTTGGCGGGGTTGGCGCCGGGTAGCGGGGTTGCCGGGGGTTGGCCGGGGTTTGGCCGGGGTTGGGACCGGGGTTGGGCCGGGTTCGGGTGCCGAGTGGGCGGGTGCGGGTTTTTTTAGGCGGCCGGGGTTAGGCCGGGGTTGGGCCGAGGTTGGGCCGGGGTTAGGCCGGGGTTGGGCCGGGGTTGGCCGCGGGTTGGGCCGAGGTTGGGCGGGGTTAGGCCGGGGTTTGGCGCGGCGGGTTGGGCCGAGTTGGGCCGGGGTTAGGCCGGGGTTGGGCGGTTGGGCCGAGGTTGGGCCGGGGTTGGGCGGCGGGGTGGCCGAGGTTGGGCCGGGGTTGGCCGGGGTTGGGTCGAGGTTTAGGCCGGGGTTGGGCGGGGTTGGGGCCCGAGGTTAGGCCGGGTGTAGGCTCGGGTTGGGCCGGGTTGGGGCGGGGTTGGGCCGAGGTTGGGCCGAGGTTGGCCGGGGTTCAGCCGGGGTTGGCCGGGGTTAGGCCGGGTTGGGCCGGGGTTTGGCCGGGGTTGGGCCGAGGTGGGTTGGGTTGGTCCGGGGTAGGCCGGGGTTGGCCGGTACCGCGGGTGAGGTGGGCCGTTAGGTCGGGGTTTGGGCGGGGTTAGGCCGGGTTGGGCGAGGTGGGCCGGGGTTAGGCCGGGGTTGGGCCGGGGTTAGGCCGGGTTTAGAACAGGACTAAAGCAGGAGTTCAGACCTTGACGATGACGTTGACTGTTGTGTCGTTCTGCGACAGAGAAAAGATGAAAAACGCTGTTCCATTGATGTCCAGCAGGGGGCAGACTGCAGAGACCACACCCCTGACTGAGAAGCGCCGCTCGGAGCCACGCCCACTGGGACCATGGCCACGCCCACCATCACCAAGTGCCCTAAGAAGAGGTTTAGGTGGATTTTTCTAAGAATGTCTTTTAAATGTAACTCACATGTGAGAGAGCTGCTTCAAACACATTTAACACACAAAAACTCACAGAAATGTTGAACACACAATAGTTTTTACTCATATCGACAGACAAATTACAAATGTTCACACTAATCATACTTTTGTCCAGTGAAACTACAAATCTGAGGCAGAAAATAGGATTTATTCTATGCTTTATGAGAGATAAGCAAACTAACTGACCCTTTCCTCAAAATGTTAAGTAGTTGCTTTTTTTGTTGTTGTTGTTGTAAAGACTTAAAGTCATTAGCATTTACGATCTAATCTGAGTGGAGATGTGGAGATGTGGAAATGTGGAAATGTGGAGATGTGGCGTGTTCGAGGTCCTTTTGCAGTCGTCTCGTTCTGATGACTTCTTTCTGCACTGAAATGGAGCAAACTGTGTGTGTAATGTGAGACCAGAGGGGGGCGCTGTGGGCTCTGACCTGCTCTGGTGCTGCAGCAGAAGAGCCGCCGCTTGACTGACACTCAGAGACCCCGCCCCCTCCGCCACACCGGCCAATCCTTGCAGCCGAGGGGTGGGGCCCAGTAACAGAGGACGACCAATCAGCTCCAGCAGCCCTCGTCCCGGTGCATTGTGGGGAATGTAGTTCCAGTGCGGCAGGAACACAGCCCGGTCCAGACCCCGGTCCAGACCCCGGTCCAGGCCCCGGTCCAGACCCCGGTCCAGACCCCGGTCCAGACCCCGGTCCAGACCCCGGTCCAGGCCCCGGTCCAGACCCCAGGACCACGTGGGGACCTGGGACTAAAACAGAACTGAACAGTTGAAGTTGCTCCTGTTGTTCTAATGTTTCTCATCACTAACAGTAAAAGCTCCTGAGTACGGCTTTAGTCAGCCTTATAGCTTTGGTGCCATCTTCTGGTCTGGATGACTCACAGGCGTCTGTAGTAGAAGGCAGGGTTGTGCAGGACAGCAGGACAGCAGGGTTGTGGGTGGGGCTTTAGTACCCGGCAGCAGGGTTAGGGGCAGGGCTTTAGTACCCGCACAGGTTAGGGCAGGCTTAGTACCCAGCAGCAGGGTTAGGGCGGGGCTTTAGTACCCGACAGCAGGGTTGTGGTGGGCTTAGTACCCGACAGGCAGGTTAGGGGCGGGCTTTAGTACCGACAGCAGGGTAGGCAGGGCTTTAGTACTGACAGCAGAGTAAGGGGCAGGGCTTTAGTACCCGATACGGCCAGGGTTAGGGTCGGGGCTTTAGTACCCGACAGCAGGGTTAGGGGCGGGTTTAGTCACCGACGGCAGAGTTGTGCGCGGGCTTAATACCTGACAGCAGAGTTCTCCAGTGGCGTCGTTTCAAAGTCAGGTCCTGCCACGCCCCTACACAGTCGTCCAATCAGCAACAGCTTCACCCGGGGTAGTGGGTGGAGTCCAGGGATCTGCTCTCCTCCTGGGCCCAGCTCGATGTTCATTGGTCGACACGAGAGTCGACTGACGCAGGGAACTCTCTGAAGGAAATAGCTCCGACACACACAAACCTGAGACAAGACCAGGACCAGACTTAGACCAGGACCAGACCTAGACCAGACCAGACCTTAGACAACAGACCAGGACCAGACCTTAGACCAGACCAGGACCAGACCTTAGACCAGGACCAGACCTTAGACAGGACCAGAACCTTAGACCAGACCAGACCTTTAGACCAGACCAGGACCCAGACCTTAACCAGGACCAGACCTTATACCAGGACCAAGACCTTAGACCAGACCAGACAGACCTTAGACCAGGACCAGACCTTAACCAGGACCAAGACCTTAGACCAGGACAGACCTAGACCAGACCAGACCTTAGACAGACCAGGACCGACCTTAGACAGGACCAGACTTACCAGGACCAGACCAGACCTTAGAGAGACCAGGACACCTTAGACCAGACAGGACCAGACTTAGACCAGACAACCTTAGACCAGGACCAGACCAGACCAAGACCAGACAGACCTTAGATCAGACCAGACCTTAGACAGGGACCAGACCTTAGACAGACCAGACCACCTGCCAGTAGGGGCTCTCTTCACCTGTAGGGGCTCTCTCTCTCCTTAAGGCTCTCTCTCGCTCTCTCTCTCTCACCCTGTAGGGGGCTTCTCTCTTCCTGTACTCTCTCTCTCTCTCTCACCTGTAGGTGGGCTCTCTCTCTCTCACCTGTAGGGGGCTTCTCTCTCTCTCTCTCTCTCTCTTCACCTGTAGGGGGCTCTCTCTCTCACCTGTAGGCTCTCTCTCTCTCTCTCTCTCACCTGTAGGGCTCTCTCTCTCACCTGTAGGGGTTCTCTTCTCACCTGAGGGCTCTCTCTCTCACCTGTAGGGGTCTCTCTCTCCCTCTCACCTGTAGGGAGCTCTTCTCTCACCTGTCAGGGCTCTCTCCTCTCTCACTGTAGGAGTCTTACCTTCTCTCTCTCTCACCTGTAGGGAGTCTCTCTCTCTCCACCTGTAGGGCCTCTCTCTCTCTCTCACCGTAGGGAGCTCTCTCTCTCACCTGTAGGGGGCTCTCTCCTCTCTCACCTGTAGGAGCTCTCTTCTCTCTCACTTAGGGCTCTCCCTCTCACCTTAGGGCTCTCTCTCTCTCTCACCTGTAGGGCCTCTCTCTCTCACCTGTAGGGGCTCTCTCCCGTGCCTCACGTTAGGGAGCTCTCTCTCTCTCACCTGCTAGGGCTCTCTCTCTCACCTGTAGGGGGCTCTCTCCTCTCTCACCTTTAGGGGCTCTTCTCTCTCTCTCACATCTTACGGGGCTCTCTCCTCTCACCTGTAGGGAGCTCTCGCTCTCTCTCAACCTGTTAGGTGGCTCTCTCTCTCACCGTGTAGGGAGCTCTCTCTCTCTCTTCACCTGTAGGAGCTCTCTTCTCTCACTGTAGGGGCTCTCTCTCTCACCTAGTAGGAGCTCTCTCTCTCTCTCAACCTGTAGGGGGCCTTCTCTCTCTCCACCTGTTAGGGGCTCTCTCCTCTCTCTACCTGTAGGGGCCGCACCTCACCTGTAGGACACAGTAACAACCCGGAGGCGGAGGCTCCAGAGGATCCGGACCAGGTCCTGACTCAGCATCACACACACAGTCTGGTTCATCTGCAGATGTTGAACACAGGAGAATGGAGCTGTCACTGAGACAAATTCAGCTTTTGTGGAGTTTGTTCTGACCTGAGGAGCGGCCTGAGGAGGGGGCCTGAGGAGCGGGCCTGAGGACGCGGGTCCTGAGGAGACGGGCCTGAGGAGGCGGGGCCTGAGGAGGCGGCCTGAGGAGGCGGGGCAGGACACAGGTGATCTCTGACAAAAACAACAGCTGCTGCAGCCAAAGGAGTCTCTCTGAAACAAGATAAGTTTAACCCGTTTAGACCCGGTTTAGACCCGGTTTAGACGCTGGTTGAAATCAGAAAATGGTTATTCCTTTGTCATGAACAAACTTCACAAACAGGAAGTTGTCTCTTTGTTAAAGTGGCAACATGAAACCACTGAGCAAGAAGAAACTACATATATTCAAATCTAAAGACGTTAAGAGACTATTTAAACCATTACTCTAGTATCAAATAAAATAGATTTACTTGTACACGAGTTACAGTTACGTTACAATGGTACTGCAGGAAGTGACAGTAGTCATGTGTTAAAGTGGGAGAGCTTAGAAGTGTTCATGAGTCCAACGGCAGAGGAGTTCTGGTCCGATGACTCTAGCTCCCGCCGTGAGGGTGTGGCCTCTGTCTGAGGGGTGTGCCTCTGTTGAGAGAGTGCCTCCTGTCTGAGAGAGTGGCCCTCCTGTCTGACGAGGAGTGCCTCCTGTCTGAGACGAGTGGCCTCCTGTCTGAGAGGGGTGACTGGCCTCCTGCTGAGGTGTGCCCTCTGTCTGAGAGATGCCTCTCTGGAGGATGGCCTCCTGTCTGAGGTGGCCTCCTCCTGAGGTGTGCCTCCGTCTAGAGATGTCCACTGTCTGAGGAGTGCCTCCTGCTGAGGGTTCCTCCTCTTGATCCCACCGCTCGTCCCAGAGCCCGAGACTACACCTGCAGAGATGGAAGTCTGCAGCCGATCACTTTCTCAGCACGAGGCGTGTAGTCTTTCCCTGCTGTGCTCCAGCATGAGGGCGCTGTAGTCTCTGTTTGCCCTGGTGTGGCTCCAGCAGAGGGCGCTGTAGTCTCTGTTGTCCTGGCTGTGGCTCCAGCCAGAGGGCGCCTGCACCATCATCTGCACTGAAGCTTGGCTTTCCTCAGCTGCTGCAGGAAGTACATCCTCTGCTGGGCCTTCTTGATGAGGGAGCTGATGGAGGGCTTCCTGTTCGGGATGGGGGAGTCTGTCATGGTGAGGGGGGCTGTGGCTTTCCTGAAGTCACGATCATCTCCATTGTCTTCTGGGCGTTGTACCGCTGCACCAGGACCAACCACCGGACACAGCCGGACCACCTCCCTCCTGTAGACAGACTCCTCCCCGTCCGAGATGAGCCCCGATGAGGGTGGATCAGTTTTGTCCAGAAAGAGCAAGAGGGGAAAGTACACAGCCCTGAGGAGCTCCTGTGCTGGTGGTCGAGGTGCCTGAGACATTCTCTCCCAGCCGACCACTAGCCTCCGATCCGTCAGGAAGTCAGTGCCCCCTGCAGGTGGAGTCAGGCACGTTGAGCTGGGAGAGCTTGTCCTGGAGCAGAGCAGGGAGGATGGTGTTGATGAAGAGCTGAAGTCCACAAAGCGATCCTGGCGTAGGTTCCCGGGAGTCCAGATGCTGCAGGATGAAGTGGATCCAGGTTGATGGCGTCGCAAAACACCGGGCCATCTTGGATCATTATATTTAGTTCTCGTTTAGACCATTTCAGTCCCGGTTTAGACCGTTTAAGACCGTTTAGACCGGCTCCTACATTGACTAAATGGAGATGAAGCCAGGTGAAAATCAGCCTGAAGCCGTTAACTCGCCCAGTCTGTACTGCGACCACCACACCCTTCCCCTCCTGCACCTCTACGCACCTCTCTGCATCCCTACGCCACCCTCGCATCCCTACGCTCCCCTCATCCCTAACCGCCACTCCTCTGCATCCTCCACCTCCTGATCCTACGCCCTCCTCTCCTCCCTCACCAGTCTCCAGCGCTTGGGGCCACGCTTCTCTCAGGGGCGTGACTGTTACGTCTTGTTCTTCATCTTCAGGTTCTTTAAACGTGACTTATGACCTTTGGATGACGTTTGACCAGAGCTCTGAGTCAGCTCTACGTCAGATTGGAACGTCTAATGGTCGACTCTAAATGACACTCACCGCGTCGCTGCAGCTTCGGAACCGCTCCAGGAACCGCTTCAACTCCGCCATTAGGGCCGTCTCTTGGTCCGGTTTAGACCCGTTTGACCGTTTCAGGTTGCTTCAGTTTCAGACCCGGTTCATTTGTTCACCAGCGTATTAACCCGGTTCAGTCCAGGTTAGACCGTTCAGTCCGTTCATCGGTTCAGTCCGGTTCAGTCTGGTTCAGTCCTGGTTCAGTCCGGTTCAGTCCCGTTTAGACCCGTTCAGTCCTGTTCAGTCCCGGTAGACCCGGTTTAGACCGTAGTCCGGTTCAGCCCGTTCAGTCCCGGTTCAGCCGGTTTAGACCCGGTTCAGCTGGTCAGTCCTGGTTCAGTCCCGGTTCAGTCCGTTTAGAACCGTTCAGTCCCGGGTCAGTCCGGTTCAGACCCGGTTCAGACCCGGCGTCAGACCCGTGGTTAACCCGTTCCAGACCGGTGTAGACCCGTGTAGACCGTAGACCGCTGTAGACCCGTGAAGACCCGTGTTTCAGGACCCGTCAAGACCCCGTCAGTCCCGGTTCAGGTCTCCCTTCAAACGGAGCGCGGAAGTTTCTTTTCCGCCTTTTGTGGTATAAATAAAGCTAGATGAAATTCCTGTCGCTTATGCCCGGCAGCCATCTTGTGACTGTAAGAGCCGCGAACAGTCGTATGCAACTATATTTTTAGTCAAAAGTCGACAAGCGTGAAGCAGCTCGATCGCTTTTCCGGTAACTTCCGGTAACTTCCGGTAACTCTATCACAATAAACTGTATAAACAGATGACACCACATCCCCACCACATACAGCTGCTCTGCCAGACCTGGTTCTGACAGGACCTGGGCTTTTCTGGGTCTGAACCGTTTGCTCAGGGCTGTTGTGAAGGGTTGAGACACCCACTACTGGTCGAACAGGTGTACTGCGAATTCCCACATTGGAGCTTTCTGGCAAAGGCACAGGATGATGTCTGTTTCTCCCAGCAGTACCTGAAGGCCTCTCCACCACATAAGAGCGAGGTGTACGCTGGTTGTCCTGGTGATCGCTGAGGAAGCTCTGTCTCTCTGCTCTACAGAAGCAGAGGGCAGTTGGGCGTGCGTAACCTCCATCCCATCAGCTGTATCCATCAGCCAATGGGGTTGAGAGAAGACGAGCTGAGGCCCGTCATCGCTGTGGAAAAGCTCCAGAATGACTCGTCTTCTGACCTTGTGGCCGTCAGTTTGGTTATTTCCACAGATCTGGAACGATAGTTGTCATGGTTCAATGCAAAGCGGTCCGCTCCGACCCTTTGACGTGGTCTCTCAGGGAGCTCGCTGGGCAATAGGGGGCTCCACTGGATGGGCACGTTCTTTAGTACATATTGTGCAGTTTTTCACAACGTCATGAATGTGGCTACTCAGACCAGACCACCATCCCGCCCCTCTTGCTCGCTCTCTACATGGGACAGTCCCTGATGTCCCTCGTGTGAGGCGTCAAGGACAGAACTGCGTATGGTTTTTGGGACTAGTCTGGTTCCTTTCAGTAAGAGATCATCCTGTCCCGTTAGAGTGTCTCTGTGTGGCCAGTACGCTTTAACTGGACCTGTTAGATGACTGTAGTGTGGTCCATGGGCCGGCCCAGTCTGTATCTTCTGTTTGTGCTGTGACCAGAGCTTCACCTGGTGCGTGTGAGATGGCGTAACTGCTCCCCAGGAGTCTGAGGTGAAACCTCCGTTAGTCTTTAACTTGTGCTCTTTGATTAAAGCGGATCTCTCGTAAATCATGTTTTTCCTGGGCACAAAGTATGTGCGTAAAGTATCTTGGACTGCCTGGTATTGATGTCTTTGCATGTCCGATAAAGCGTCCCCCAAAATGTCGTCGTTCATCTCCCAAACGAGCGCATTGACCTGATTAGCCTCTGATTAGCCTCTGATTAGCCCCTTATTAGCCCTTATTAGCCTCTGATTAGCCTTATTAGCCTCTGATTAGCCCTTGGATTGCCTCTGTAGCCTCTGATTAGCTCTGATTAGCCTCGGATTAGCATTGATTAGCCTTGATTAGCTCTGATTAGCCTCGGATTAGAGTCTGATTAGCTCGGATTAGGTCTGATTAGCCTCTGATTACCTCGGATTAGCTGGATTAGCCTCTGATTAGCCTCTGATTAGCCTCGGATTAGCCTCGATTGCCTCGGATTAGCTTTGATTTAGCCTCTGATTTAGCCTCTGATTAGCCCCTTATTAAGCTCTGATTTAGCCATTATTAGCTCTGATTAGCTCTGATTCGCTTGATTAGCTCGATTTGCCTCGGATTAGCATTGATTAGCCTCTGATTAGCCTCGGATTAGCGTCTGATTAGCTCGGATTAGCCTCGGATTAGCCTCGGATTAGCCTCGGATTAGCCTCGTGATTAGCTCTCGATTAGCCTCGGATTAGCTCGCGGATAAGCAGACTCTTTCAAACCTCCGAATCACTTTTTGCCATAGTCGTGCCTTTTGAAAACTCAAACGGTCTGGAGGCCGGACGGTGAATGTGGCGTTTTAGGGTGTGTTAGCAATGGGGCGGAGCTGGGGGCGGAGCTGGGGGCCCAGTTAACCAACTGGATGAGGCTGTGTGACTCTAATGAGGCTCGTGTGACTATAACATGAGGCTGTGACTCTAACATGAGGTGTGATCTAACTGTGACTGTGACTCCTAAACATGAGACTGTGACTCTAACATGAGGCTGTGAACTCTAACGTGAGACTGTGATCTCAATGAGACTGTGACTCTAACATGAGGCTGTGATCTAACATGCGTGATGTGCCTCTAAATGTGATGTGACTCTAACATGTGACTGTGATACTACATGAGGTGTGTGACTCTACATGTGACTGTGACTCTACAATGTGACTGTATCTAACATGAGGCTGTGATCTAAGTGACTATCTAACATGTGACTGTGACTCTATGTGATGTGATCTAACATGAGGTGTGACTCTAACATGAGGCTGTGACTCTAACATGTGACTGTGAGCTCTAACATGTGACTGTGACTGTGATCTACATGAGGCTGTGGACTCTAACATGTGAATGTGCCTCTACTGTGACTGTGACTCTAACATGAGGTGTGATCTAACATGTGAGTGACATCTAGACTGTGACTGTGACTGTCTAACATGTGATGTGATCTAACATGGCTGTGACTCTAAATGATGATGTGACTCTAACATGAGAACTGTGACTCTAACATGAGACTGTGACTCTACATGAGGCTGTGTACTCGTCTAACATGAGGCTGTACTTACTCCCACTTGACAGTGGGCAGGGTGTGGGTTCTGGGCGAGGTCCACAGTGGGAGAGAGGAGCTGGAAGGAGCCTCCTGGGAACTGTGGCTCCACAGAGCATTTGACCCTGAACTTTGACCCCAGCATCACCGCGGACCCCCTGCGGCTGGGCCTCGAGGGCCCGTCTAACACAGACAGGGAGATGATTGGACGATTCAGTAAGTCTGTGGAGAGAGAAGATTGGATGAAGAGGTTTAATTCTTGACCCGCCTGAGGCCCGAGTCCGCGGGTCAGAGGTCACATTCTGAGTGCAGTGGTCTCTTTTACTGGTCGACACAAATGTTGACACTGAAGTAAATAAAGGGGTCAAATGTGTGAGGTGAGGGCAGGAGGAGCGTGAAGAGGAAGAACGTGACCCAGTCTGACCACGCTCTGGCCCAGTCTGACACACTCTGCTCAGTCTGACACACTCTGGCCAGTCTGACCACTCTGGCCAGTCTGACCACACTCTGCTCAGTCTGACCACACTCCTGGCCCAGTCTGACCACGCTCTGGCCCATCTGACCACGCTCTGGCAAGTTGGCAACTCTGGCAGTCTGACTACACTCTGGCCACTCTGACACGCTCTGGCAGTCTGACAGCTCTGGCCATCTCGACAACTCTGGCCAGTCTGACCACGCTCTGGCCCAGTCTAGACCACACTCTGGCCCATCTGACCACGCTCTGGCCCAGTCTGACCAGCTCTGGTCAGTCTGGCCACGCTCTGGCTCAGTCTGACCACGCTCTGGCCAGTCTGGCCACGCTCTGGCCAGTTGACACACTCTGGCCCAGTCTGAACAATCGCTCTGGCCAATCTGTCACGCTCTGGGCCAGTATCTGGCCAGTCTCCCATGGCCCAGTCTGACCACGCTCTGGCCAGTTGACACCTTGGCGTCGACACTCTGGCACAGTCGACAGCTCTGGCCAGTCTGACCACCTGCCAGTTGACAACTCTGGCCAGTCTGCCAAGCTCTGGCAGTTGAGAACTGAGCTGCCTTGGCAGTCTGACACAACTCTGGCCCAGTCTACCACATCTGGCCGTTGACACTGCCAGTCTGGCCAGCTCTGTTACCCACTCTGGCCAGTCACTGTCAGGTGTTTGCTGGCAGTTCCACAGTACTGACCACTAGTCCCACTCACGACATGTTTAAGCTAGCAATAGCCTCGTGCACAGTGTAGTGTCCAGTGCGCTGTGGCGAGTGTTGGGATCAGGGCTGTGGAGCGCAAGCTGCGTCTCACGGAATACGCGCCGTGACAGAGACCCCTTCAGCTCCGGCAGAACACGGACCGCGCTCTGCTGCTCGGGCCCCGGGGACGAGGTGAGTTAAACCCGGTGTCTCCGGTAACGGGACACGTGGGTTGGAGCGGTGCAATGAACTTTACACTCACGGCCACACTTTACGTTGTATTTAGAACAGAAGCTAATAGAAGCTACAGCTGCTAAATGTCCAACAGTGTGACTTTTAACGTTCACCAGTCAGAAAGTTAAACGTAACGCCGGTACACCGACTTTAGATTCGGTTATTATAAGTTTCTAGCCCAGACTGAGAGTAACAGAAGCAGCTTGGTGGGATTAACTGACCTTGGTCGCGCGGTGTTCATGGTATTCAAACTGACCGCTTTGTCGCGTGGTGCAAGTGTTAAACTGACCTTTGTCCGCGGTGAGTCGGCATGACTTTTCCATGGTAATGTTAAACTCCTATTGTCCCGGTGGTCATTTCTAACTGGCTTGTCGCCCCCCCAATTACCCCCCCCCCCCCCCCCCTGGGACAATGTACAAACGATTTGTACCGGTGGTAATGTTCAACTGACCTTTGTCGTGTAGTCATGTACAACCTAAGACTTTGACCGTTTCGTCACACTGACTTTGACTTGTCGGCATTGTTCAAATCGACCTTTGTTCCGGTGTATCTCAGTTTTAGGTACGTTTGCAGTACAAGTATACTAGAAGTAATAAGTTAGAGCTGACTTCTAAGGGGAAGCACATTCAACATGTTAGCTAGTAAAGGTTTGGCATTACTTGTCACAGGCTGCAGGAATGTGAATCATAAACATTCAACACAAATGTTCGGAGCGGTGTTGTCGTAGGTTTGACCTGGTAGTTCGGCTCGGTGTTCGGGGCAGGTGGGTGTGTCCGGTTAGGGCCTGGTGGTTACGGCTCGGTGTTCGGCGCCGGTTCTGACGAGTCGTCGGCTCGGTGTTCGGACAGTCAGGTGTTGGGGGGTTGGGTTCGGGTGCGGTGTCGGCGTAGGTGTTCCGTTGCGGTGTCGGTGTTGGGCGGTGCGGTGGTTTCGGCCGGTGTTCGGGTCGGTGGTTCGGGTCGGTGTTTCGGCTGGGTGTTCGGTGGTGTTCGGTGTCGGTGTTCGGCGAGGTGTTCGACTCGTGTTCGGGCGGTGTTATCGGGCCGGTGTTCCGGCGGCGGTGTTTATCAGTGATGATGG
>BJKM01001246.1:0-70610 GCA_015082035.1 Chaenogobius annularis | reverse complement strand
TTCATAGGGACTTGGAATTGTCCCAGCGTCCTGTGTCCTTAGACAGATGTCCCAAGCTGGAAACCTGGAGAAGTTCCACAGTGAAGGAGAGATCCGACTCCCTCGGACGGACAGGCGGACGCGCCTCAATTTGCAGATACACGGTGGAGCTAGACCCACTCAGGAGGAGAACCAATTCTTTGAGGCTGATGAAGAACCGTTCATATGGAGTAGAGACCGTTTCTCCAGGATGTTGAGGAGCATCTGGATCCAGAGGTCATCGATGTGCTTGCTCCACTCCCGTCGGGGAAGTGGCAGAAGAAGAAGGAAACGCGATGAACAAATTGCCAGTGAAATTAAATATTAAATATTGTTTGATAGAGAAATAGTAGGAAGCAGAGGATAGTGCTCAAGCTGCCATACTTCCCCCAGTATAGTTGCTCCTAGGGCAGCAGAGCTGGGAACTGTAGGTTTTTATTTCTGTTCCTAACTGGCCTGACCATAAGCCATTTCAAAGAGGAACGTTTTAAGCCTGGTCTTTTAATGAAGAGACTGTGTCGGCCTCTTTAACATGGACAGGAGCTGATTCCACAACACAGGAGCTTGGGGCTAAACGCTCTACCTCCTACTGTGCTTTTAGAGACTCTAGGGACCCTTGGGACCCTTGTGTTGCGCAAAAGTCTTACAGTGACCGACCCAAAACTAGCCGTGCTCCCGATGGCCAATCCAGGAATGCCCCCTGGCACACACAAATGAACCCTCTGCACACACGATTCCCCACACACACACATAACCCGCCTGCACACACACATGAACCCACCTGCACACACATGACCCCGTCAAACACACACATGAACCCCTGTACACACACATGACCCGCCCGCACACACACATGACCTCGCCGAGCACACACATGAACCTCCGTACATGCACATGACCCGCCCGCACACACATGACCCCGTTGAACACACACATGAACCCCCGAACACGCACATGACCCACCCGCACAAACATGACCCGCCGAACACACACATGAACCCCCGTAGACACACATGACCGCCGCCGCAACACATGACCCGCCGAACACACACATGAACCCACGTACACACACATGACCCGCCCGCACACACATGACCCCGGCGAACACACACATGAACCCACGTACATACACATGAACCCGCCGCAACATATGACCCGCCCGCACACATATGACCCCGCGTACACAAACATGACCCGCCGCACACACATGACCCTGCCGAACGATAACACACACATGAACCCACGTAAACACACATGACCCGCCGCGCACACATGACCCCGACGAACACACACATGAACCCACGTACATACACATGACCCCGCCCGCACACGCATGACCCCCCCGGCACACACACATGAAACCTCTGCACACACGATTCCGCACACACACACACACACCACACACATGACCCGCCTGCACACACACATGAACCCACGTACACACATATAACCCACCTCAGAATCAGAATCAAAATCAGAAAGAGTTTATTGCCATTGTCAATGAACAAAATTCAAAAACGTAGGAACTTGTCTCGGCCTTAAGGTGCAACATAAAACACCTGAGCAATAATAAAACAACATATATTCTAATCCAAAAAAGGGCATGCATTAAGAAGACAATTTAAAATTACTATACAATAAAATAAAATAGGCATTTCTATGTACACAAGAAGTTTACAGTTAAGATTTACAGTTGTGAGTGCAGAAAGTGACAGTGCAGTGAAGTACATTGAATATTGCAGTTAAAGTGGACAGGTGTTTAGAAGTGTTCATGAGTCCAACGGCAGAGGGAAAGAAACTATTCTTGTGGCGGGAGGTTCTGGTCCGGATGGACCGTAGCCTCCTGCCTGAGGGGAGTGGTTCAAATAGACCATGTCCAGGGTGAGAAGGGGTCAGCTGTGATCCGACCTGCTCGTCCCAGAGCCCTGGAGACGTACAGGTCCTGCAGAGATGGAAGTCTGCAGCCGATCACCTTCTCAGCAGAACGCACAATGCGCTGTAGTCTCTGTTTTGCCTTGGCTGTGTCTCCAGCAGAGGGCGCTGTAGTCTCTGTTTGTCCCTGGCAGTTGCTTCAGCAGAGGGCGCTGTAGTCTCTGTTTGTCCCAGGCTGTGGCTCCAGCGTACCACAAAGTGATGGAGGAGGTGAGGATGGACTCAATGATGGCCGTGTAGAACTGCACCATCATCTGCACTGGAAGCTTGGCTTTCCTCAGCTGCCGCAGGAAGTACATCCTCTGCTGGGCCTTCTTGATGAGGGAGCTGATGGAGGGCTCCCACTTGAGGTCCTGGATGATGGTGGTGCCGAGGAAGCCGGAAAGGAGTCCATGGTGGTGATGGGGGAGTCTGTCATGATGAGGGGGGGCTGGAGGGCTGTGGCTTTACTGAAGTCCACGATCATCTCCACTGTCTTCTGGGCGTTGAACTCCAGGTTGTTACCGCTGCACCAGGACACCAGCCGGTCCACCTCCCTCCTATAGACTGGCTCATCGCGGACAGGGATCCGAGGTGATGAGCCCGATGAGGGTGGTGTCGTCCGCAAACTTGATCAGTTTTACGGAGTCGTGGCTGGAGGTGCAGCAGTTTGTGTACAGGGAGAAGAGCAGAGGGGAAAGTACACAGCCCTGAGGAGCTTGGGTGCTGATAGTCCGAGTGTCTGAGACATTCTTCCCCAGCCGCACGCACTGCCTCCGATCTGTCAGGAAGTCAGTGATCCACCTGCAGGTGGAGTCAGGCACGTTGAGCTGGGAGAGCTTGTCCTGGAGCAGAGCAGGAGGATGGTGTTGAAAGCAGAGCTGAAGTCCACGAACAGGATCCTGGCGTAGGTTTCCGGGGAGTCCAGATGCTGCAGGATGAAGTGGAGTGCCAGGTTGATGGTGTCGTCTACAGACCTTTTGGCTCTGTAGGCGAACTGCAGGGGGTCCAGCAGGGAGGAGGTGAAGGACTTGAGGTGGGGCAGGACCAGGCGTTCAAATGACTTCATGACTACAGACGTCAGCGCCACAGGCCTGTAGTCATTAAGTCCAGTGATCCGGGCTTCTTGGGGACAGGGACAATGATGGACGACTTGAAGAAGGCTGGGACATGGCATGACCCCAGGGAGGTGTGTTAAAAATGTCTGTGAAGACGGGGGTTAACCTGACCCCGTCAAACACACACATGAACCCCCGATCACGCACATGACCCACCTGCACACACATGACCCCGCCGAACACACACATGAACCCCCGTAGACACACATGACCCGCCCGCACACACTTGACCCTCCTGCACACACACATGAACCCACGTACACACACATGACCCGCCTGAAAACACATATGAACCCACGTACCACACACATAACCCACCTGCACACACATGACCCCTCCGAAACACACACATGAACCCCCGTAGACACACTTGACTCTCCCGCACACACATGACCCGCCGAACACACACATGAACCACGTACACACACATGACCCCCCGCACACACACACATGACCCCGCGAACACACACATGAACCCACGTACACACACGACCCGCCCGCACACATATGACCCCACCGAACACACACATGAACCCACGTAAACACACATGACCCGCCTGCGCACACATGACCCGCCCGAACACACACATGAAACCCACGTACACACACATGACGCCCGCACACGCATGACCCCCCGGCACACACACATGAACCCTCTGCACAAACGATTCCCCGCACACACGCATGACCGCCTGCACACACACATGAACCCACGTACACACACATAACCCACCTGCACACACATGACCCGTCAAACACAAACATGAACCCCCGTACACGCATATGACCCGCCCGCACACACATGACTCCGCCGAACACACACATGAACAACATGAACTCCCGTACACGCACATGACCCGCCGCACACGCATGACCCCGCCGAACACACACATGAAACCCCCGTACACACACATGACCCGCCCGCACACGCATGACCCCGCCGAACACACACATGAACCCCCTTACACACACATGACCCACGCCCGCACACGCACGACCTGCCGAACACACACATAACCCCCTTACACACACATGACCCACCTGCACACATGACCCGTCGAACACACACACATGAACCCCCGTACACACACATGACCCCGCCCGCACACACATGATCTCGCCAAGCACACACATGAACCCACGTACAAACACATGACCCGCCCGCACACTTATGACCCCCCGGAACACACACATGACCCACCTGCACACACATGACCCCGTCGAACACACACATGAAACCCCCGTACCCGCACATGACACACCTGCACACACATGACCCCATCTAACACACACATGAACCACGTACACACACATGACCGCCCGCCGCGCACACGCATGACCCCCCCGGAACACACACATGAACCCTCTGCACACACGATTCCCCGCACACACACATGACCCGCCTGCACACACACATGAACCCACGTACACACACATGACCCGCCCGCACACGCATGACCCCGCCGAACACACGCATGAACCCCCTTACACACACATGACCCGCCAGCACACGCATGACCCCGCCGAACACACACATGAACCCACGTACACGCACATGACCCGCCCGCGCACACATGACCCTGCCGAACACACACATGAACCCACATACACACACATGACCCGCCCGCGCACACAATGACCCCGCCCCCGTCCGCCGAACACAACATGAACCCACGTACACACACATGACCCGCGCCCGCCCACGCATGACCCCCCGGCACACACACATGAACCGTCTGCACACACACATGAACCCACGTACACACACCAACCCGCCCGCGCACACATGACCCCGCCGAACACACACATGAACCCATGTGTGTTTGTCCATAGTCTAGTCACCTCCCGGATCGATTATTGTAACTCTCTCCTCTTTGGTCTCCCCAATAAATCCCTCCAGAAACTGCAGCTTCTCCAAAACTCTGCAGCCCGCATTATCACCAGGACGCCCTCCCGCCATCACATCACCCCCATCCTTCAACAACTTCACTGGCTCCCCATAAAACAACGGATTCACTTCAAAATTATCCTAAATACTTTCAAAGCTATCCATAACCTGGCTCCACCGTACATCTCTGACCTCCTCCCACATCTCCACTCCCTCTCGCTCCCTCAGGTCCTCCTCCTCTCTCCAGCTCTCTGTCCCCTCTTTCCGTCTTATTTCATTGGGGGCAGAGCCTTCAGCCGCTCTGCTCCTCAGCTCTGGAACTCTCTCCCTCCTGACCTCCGCAACATAGACACCCCTTCCACTTTTCAAATCCAGACTCAAAACTCACCTGTTTCAGACAATCCTACACCACATAACTCAGTCACTCCAACACCATCATCCAGTTCTGTACTGTGGGTTTTATTCTGTTGTTTTTATTTTTGTTGTTTTATTCTCTTGTACAGTGTCCTTGGGTGTTCTGAAAGGCGCTTTTAAATAAAATGTATTATTATTATTATTATTATGTACACACACATAACCCACCTGCACACAAATGACCCCGCCAAACACACACATGAACCCCCGTACACACGATTCCCCACACACAGACATGACCTGCCTGCACACACGCATGAACCCACGTACACACAACATGACCCGCCCGCACACACATGACCTCGCCGAGCACACACATGAACCCCCGTACACGCACATGACCCGCCCGCACACACATGACCCGCCTTCACACTCACATGAACCCACGTACACACACACATAACCCACCTGCACACACATGACCCCGTCAAACACACACATTAACCCCCGTACACACGCATGACCCCCCGGCACACACACATGAACCCTCTGCACACACGATTCCCGCACACACACATGACCCGCCTGCACACACACTTGAACCCACCTAAACACACATGACCCCGCTGAAACACACACATGAACCCCCGTACACACACATGACCCGCCGCCGCACACACATGACCCCGCCGAACACACACATGATTCCCCGTACACTCACATGACCCGCCCCGCACACACATGACCCCATCGAACACACACACATGACCCCGCAGAACACACACATGAACCCCCTTACACCACACATGAACCCACGTACACACACATGACCCGCCCACACACCCGCACACACACGAACCCCCGTACACACACATGACCCGCCCGCACACACATGACCCCGCCAAACACACACGAACCCCTTACACACACATGACCCGCCCGCACACACATGACCCAGCCACCAGAACATAACACACACATGAACCCCCCGTACACACACATGACCCGCCCGCACACACATGAACCCCCACACACATGACCCGCCTGACCACACATGACCCCATGACCCACCGAACACACCATGAACCCCGTACACACACAGACCCGCCGCGAACACACACATGAACCCCCCTTACACACACATGACCCGCTCGCACACACATGACCCCGAAGAAAACACACATGAACCCCCTACACACACGACCCGCCCGCACACACATGAACCCCCCTTACACACACATGACCCGCTCGCACACACATGACCCCGAAGAACACACACATGAACCCCCTTACACACACGACCGCCCGCACACACATGACCCCGCCGAACACACACATGAACCCCCTTACACATACATGACCCGCCCGCACACACATGACCCGCCGAACACACACATGAACCCCCGTACACGCACATGACCCGCCGCACACACATGACCCGCCAAACACACACATGAACCCACGTACACGCACATGACCCGCCCGCACACACATGACCCTGCCGAACACACACATGAACCCACGTACACGCACATGACCCGCCCGCGCACACATGACCCCGC
Organism: Chaenogobius annularis; assembly: GCA_015082035.1. Taxonomy (NCBI): domain Eukaryota; kingdom Metazoa; phylum Chordata; class Actinopteri; order Gobiiformes; family Gobiidae; genus Chaenogobius; species Chaenogobius annularis. The sequence goes on along the minus strand of BJKM01001246.1, from coordinate 63,759 downwards.
CGAACACACACATGAACCCACGTACACACACATGACCCGCCCGCGCACGCATTACCCCCGGCACACACACATGAACCCTCTGCACACACGATTCCCGCACACACACACATGAACCCCTTACATACACATGACCCGCCCGCACACACATGACCCCGCCGAACACACACATGAACCCACGTACACACACATGACCCGCCCGCGCACACATGACCCCGCCGAACACACACATGAACCACGTACACACACATGACCCGCCCGCGCACGCATGACCCCCGGCACACACACAATGAACCCTCTGCACACACGATTCCCCGCACACACACATGAACCCCCTTACATACACATGACCCACCCGCACACACATGACCCCGCGCCGAACACACACATGAACCCCCTTACACACACATGATCTCCCGCACACACATGACCCCACCGGAACACACACATGAACCCCCTTACACACACATGAACCCACGTACACACACATGACCCGCCCGCCACACACACATGAACCCCCGTTACACACACATGACCCGCCCTTACACACATGACCCCGCCAAACACACACATGAACCACATGAACCACTTACACACACATGACCCGCCCGCATCCGCACACACACATGACCCGGACCCCGAACACACACATGAACCCCTTACACACACATGACCCGCCCGCACACACATGAACCCCTTACACACACAGACCCACCGCACACATGACCCCCGAACACACACATGAACCCCCTTACACACACATGCCCGCACACACATGAACCCCCACACACACATGACCCGCCCGCACACCACATGTCCCCTCCGACACACACATGAACCCCCTTACACACACACCCATGAACCCCTTACACACACATGACCGCCCGCACACGATGACCCCCGTACACACACATGAATGACCACCATTACACACACACATGACCCGCCCGCACATAATGACCCCGCCGAACACACACGAACCCCCTTACACACACATGACCCGCCCGCACACACATGAACCCCCTTACACACACATGACCCGCCTGCAACACACATGACCCTGCCGAACACACACATGCGGACGTGTTTTCCTCTGCTCCCGCTGCTGCCTGCTACTTTTGCCTCTCTCGTGGTGTTTTTTTCTTTTTTCTCTCTAAATCACAGAGCTCTGATCACCTGTTGTTCTCCGAAATAATGAATCTAATTGATTGGTCTCTGAGTGCATTGGATAAAGTTTTTTCCCAGAGAAAAGCTTCCCCGGGAGAAGCAACCTGTCCCGACGGGACGTCTCCAGCGGGGTACGTTCGGGACTATTGAAAGAACTGGCAGGTTCTATGCATCGAGCCCCTGCTCATAGAAGATGTGGAGGACCTATTCGTAGGATTCATGATAGCAGGATTCCTCCTAATTGGGCTCGGAGTCGCCTTGGTCTATCGGAAAAATGGGAAGACAGAAAAATTCACCAACAACTGTCTGACATCAACATGAAAAGGTTTTTGGATTTGAGTGAAAGAACCGGAACATCTTATTTCGGACCATGAAGATGCAAAAGACTTTGGGGGATTCAATCAAGGAAATGGGAACTTTTAGCTGTCGGACGGAGTAACTCAATGACTCAAGCTGATCGCAGACAGAGGACCAGAAACGATTGGATTATTTGATCGTAATCATTGATCAACAAAATGTATAAAAGTAGTTATTTCTCCCTTCGCTGCTGTGCCCTTGTATCTCTCTCCCTTTTCTTATCTGGCCCCGGGCTGAAGAGCAGCAGGCGTTCAAGGCCGTGCTGAAGACACAGACACTTACACAAAACAAGATTCGGCCTTCACTCACCGTCTGCACATCCCACATCCTAATCTTTGTGTTATCTTGTTTGTGTCCCATCCCCCAATATCCACTGAAAATATCCATCACGTTGAACCTCGTGTAATGTACTCAATATGTGTTGTTTATGCTGATTGCTGAAACTGTTTTTCATTTTCCAAGAGTTCAAGTACCCGAGTAGGCGCTGCGCGAAAGCGAGCCGCCCCGGTGGCCGGTGCTCTTTATGCATGTCTCTCATGTCGCATCTGTCATCAAGTCACGTTCCTATGTTGTGAATTTGTTCATTGACAATGGCAATAAAATATATCCTGATCCTGATTCCTGATTACACACACATCACATGATTACACACACATGACCCGCCCGCACACACATGAACTCCCTTACACACACATGACACACATGACCGCCGACACACATGAACCCCTTACACACACATGACCCGCCGCACACACATGAACCCCCCACACTACCGAACACACACATGACCCCCTTACATGAACCCCCTTACACACACATGACCCGCCCCGCACACACATGAACCCCTTACACACACATGAGCCCGCCGCACACACATGTCCCCTCCCGAACACACACATGAACCCCTTACACACACAGCATGAACCCACGTACCAACACACATGACCAGCCGCACACACATGACCCCGCCGAACACACACATGAACCCCTTACACACACATGAACCCACGTACACACACATGACCCGCCCGCACACACATGAACCCCCTTACACACACATGACCCCGCCGAACACACACATGAACCCCCTTACACACACATGACCCCGCCAAAACGTAATTTCACACTTAAATTAGTGACCTGGTATTTGTAGCTGCCCTAACCTGGCCCTGGGATTGGGTTCCGCCAGTTATACCCAACAGACCCTCAAAATACACTTGTGTGTGCTGAGTCTTTCTGGCCTCCTTCTTCGCCAACTCACCAGCAAGGGATATTCTAACCCTGCTCTGGTGCTCATGGTGCTTATGGAAAAACTATAACAAGTCCGATAAAAACTACTCGGGTTCAGATCGGGGAGGCTGTACCTCCTCATCATCCCTCTCTATGTGTCACTATCATTTCCCACATGGTCATTGAAGTCCTCCATTAAAGCAATGGTATTGTACATGCATGCCACATGGTTTGCTGATGGGTGTGTCCAGGGCCTGCTCCGACAGCTTGTCCTGCTCCCTGGATCAGACGCCTCTCTCAGACTGTGCCCCTCTTCTGAGCCATCTGTGTCAGTGCTGTCTGTCCCCACAGCACTAAAGAGCAGTCCAGTGCAAATGCTGGGGGAGGCCTACCCCTACGGTGAGTACCTCAACACTGTCCTCGGTCCCTGTTGGCCCACCTGTCTCTGAGACTCCCTGGTGTGGTTTCAGAGGCTGAGGTACGGGTGACGGGGGGAACCAGACCTGTCTGCACAAGTCTGTCGCAGGGGCAGCTCTGGTTCAACACTGCCCTCAAAGCACTGTACCTGTGTGATGGGAGCCACTGGAGTCCATTGCTGCACAGTAAGACTTTTTTCTCAATTTATATGTTTTTAATTTTTTTCATTTAAACAAAACAAAAACAAACAGGAAAAAAGGGAACACAACCAGAGAGGGGAGCAAAAACAAAATAAAAACAGCAGACATCCAACCAATAATTGAGAAAATTAAATTAAATCATGGCCTTGAAACCCCTAAAAGAAAAATGTCCCATTTAGTTCAAAGTCTGTTAAATTTGTCCATATTCAGATTAAGTCTGAATGTCATTTTTTCCATGTTGCGAATCTCCAGTATAATGTCAGTCCAGTTCTTGATCGTCGGTACATTTTGTGTCATCCGTTTTTTGTGAGGGCTTTTTCTCTGTAGCCAGGAGGATGCTTCAGAGATAACCGCTGGTTGTGTCCATGGCAGGAGTCCTGAGGCCCAAATACATAGTTCTGAAGTCCAGTGGGATGGTGATGTCATAAATTATCTGTAAAGCTTTGTTGATCTCAGTCCTAAACTTGTGAACAACGGGACAATCCCAAAACACATGATAGTGGTTTGCCTCCTGCTGCCACATCCTCTCCAACAGTCTGCATTTCCCTGTGAGTAATGGGCACTTTGACATGGGGTTATAAAGAAAGCGAGAGACACTTTTCCAACAGAATTCCCTCCAAACATGTGATTGTGTGTGGTTTTCCACTGAGATGTACATATACTTTCCCACTCTTCATCAGCCAGAACAAAGTGACCCTCTCTTTCCCATTTACCCTTAATGTAATCAGTAGAGTGAGTGCCCAGATTGTTGATACATTTGTACAGTTCAGATAGTAGTGCCCCTTGAAAGTATGCTTTAATAAATATTTCAGTCAAAGGGCTCTGATGGTCATCATTCTTTTTGGTTTCTTGGTTATAATAAGTCCTTATTTGTCAAAACCTATAAAAGTTTCTCTAAGCCAAAGGATTCTTTTCAACTCATCAAAGCTCTTCAGATGATTCTCCTTTACAATCTGGTAAAAGACCTTTAGACCTTTTGTTGTCCAGACTTTAAATCTTGAGTCTGTGCTGTTAGCGGTGACATTTTGATCATAAGCCAACCAGTTTTAAGAGTTTAACATCTTTGTTTAGTTTGTGTGTTTTGATCAGCTCCTTCCATGTTGTAAGAACAGACTTCATCCAAGGGTGCTCCACCTCCCCCAAATGACTCAAACCATCTCTCATCTGCCAGTAAGGCCTGCACAGGAACCCCCGCACAACATTAATCTCAATATTCTTCCATTGAGCTTCATATTCTGGGTCACACCAGCAAGGCTCTGATCTGAGAAATGAAGTCATTTTTCAGACAAGGCAAACCCCAGCCTCCTTTTTCTTTTAATAACTGTAAAGTTTGGAATCAGACACAGGGTTTTTCCCCTGCCATATGAATCTTAAGATTGCTTTATTCCACTCATCAAACAGCCTGTTGGGGAAACTGGAAGAGTCTGGAACAGATAGAGAAATCTGTGCAAAACATACATTTTTATAGTTTCAATCCTTTGACTTAGACTTAAGTAGGGTATAAGATTCCATTTTTCAAGGTCTTTTTTTATAGTGGTAAAATGAGTAGTATCATTTTTATCCAGAATTGTTGTTAGGTCTCTATGGAGGACCACACCTAAATATCTAAGAGATTCTGTTTAAATGGGTAAGTGTTTCTAAAGGTCAGAGGGGGGCGCCAGAGAGAATTTCAGTCTTTTGTAAATTTGATTTGTATCCAAACATTTGACCAACTTCTTGAAGAAAATTCATCACATTGGGTATGGAAATTTCTGGTTTGGTCAAATACAATAGAACATCAATTTTATGTTCTGGCCCATCAATTGTAACACCATGAATTGTTTTTGATTGTCTTATAAATTGGGACAATGGTTCTAAATACAAAGCAAACAGGTGGGGGGACCAGGCGCAGCCCTGCCTCACCCCTCTTTCCAGAGTCAATGGATCTGTCAGATGAACAATGAAACCAATGATTTAAATTCTTGATGTTGGACCATCGTAAAGAGCCCCAATGTTTTTCATAGTTAGATCATTGATTTGAAATTTGTTTAGCTCTTTAAATAGATATGGCCAGCTCACAGAATCAAGAAAAATCAAAACTTATATTTGTGCCGGGAAATTGGACATCTCATGCCAGCGATACGCAAGTTTTAAAACTTGTCAAAATCGCAATTTTTGTTAAAGTTAAAGCTTGCCACGCCCACATTTGGAATTGTAGTAAAAATGAAAAGAATTACCTCTAATCGCATATGGGTGTAGTTCGTTTTGACAAATAATCAAGTCTTTAGACTGAAAATCCAAGGAGGAAAAAAATAAAGTATGAGGTGTAAAAAGTTTTGAAGTCATTTTCCATCCATCCATCTTCTTCCGCTTTATCCGGGGCCGGGTCGCAGGGGCAGCAGTCTAAGCAGGGACTCCCAGACTTCCTTATCCCCAGACACTTCCTCCAACTCCTCCGGGAGAAATTCCCCGGGAGCGTCCCCCAAGCCAGCCGACAGAGAATTAAATCCCTCCGGCGTTTCTTGGGGGGCTTCTCTGGGCCTCCTCTGAACATGGGCCCAAAACCCAACCTCCTTAAATGCCCCGAAAAGCCACCTTCAAAGGCTGGCTCTCCACGTGGGAAGCAAAGTTTCAAATATTTTTGCGTCATTTCAATTATTGGTAGACACCCCCAAAAACATTTTTTCACCGATTCCTTAAATTTTTGCTCGCTGGCTCGAATTATTGATTTTTTTGTTCATTTACGTTCATTGGGACTCCAAATTGGGGGTGGTACTTGGCTCGAGACATATATAATATATAATAATAATAATCAATAATACAAATAATTAATGAATAAATCATGAATAATAAAAATAATAACGCTGGAAAACATATAAATAATAAACAGCAAAACTCGTTTCTCCCCAAAAAATTCTGCTTATTTTAAAAAAAAATCCAAAGGCTAGGAAGTTCCAACCGTAATTTGTTCCCCAAAAAAAACCCCCCCCCCCATTTTTGTGGCCGGTTCACCAATTAAACCGTTTATGAATATTTTTTCCAGTTGTCTACATTTCAAAATAATTTGTTTTTATGAATTTGGAGGGGCCGCTAAAAGCAGCCATTTTATTATGCTAACCACAATTTGGCATAAAATCACTGCGTTTCAAGAATTGGAAATCTTTTCAAACAAATGTCCCCTTCTTACATGTCCTCACCAAATATTTTTTGTAGTGAGGCTTTTTTTTTTTTGGGGCTTCGGGCCTTCCCATTGACCCCCCATGTAATCGATTTTTGGAGTGGGCCTTACTGGGAAAGCTAATTCTTCCAATATTTTTCAACAAAAATGGAAGAAACTTACTGAGTCTAAATTTTTTGATTTTACCACTCCCACGGCATATTTTTTCCGTCTTTGTTTACTACTCGATTGTTGCGTTTTTAACCCGGCCAACCAGTGAATGGAGAGATGAGGATGGAACTCCAATGATGGGCCGTGTAAAAACTGCCCGCTACCATCATCTTGCACTGGGCAGGCTTGGCTTTCCTTCCACTTCCAACAGGGAAGTAACACCTCTGCTGGGGCCTTCTTATGAAGGGAAGCTGATGGTGGCTCCCACTGAGGTCCTTTGGGTTGTGGTTGGGCAGAGGAGCGGAAGAGGTCCACGGTTGGTTTGATGGGGAGTCTGTCTTATGAGGGGGGCTGGGGGGCTGTGGATTTTTCCTTTTGGCGAAGTCCCCATTCATTCCAACTGTCTTTCTGGGCGTTGAACTTCCCCAGTCTGTTTACCGCTTGCACCAGAACGCACCAGCCGGTCCAAAACCCCCCCTTTTCCTCCCTGTAAGACAAGAACTTCATTCCCCGTCCAATAGGGGCCCGATGAGGTTGTCTCCGCAAAAACTTTGATGAGTTTTACACGGAGCGGGGCTGGAGCTTTTGCAGCAGGTTTTTGTAAGGGAGAAGAGCAGAGGGAAAAACCCCCAACGCCGTTTGTGGAAGCTTCCGTTGGTTGAATAGGTCGAGTGTCTGAGGGACATTTCTTTCCCCCCAAAGCTGCAGCGCAACTTGCCTCGGATTCCGCATTGTAAAGTGTCTTGCTCCCCTGCAGGTGATGTCGGGGGGGGCCCCCACGGTTTTTTGAGGGCCTGGGGGAAGAGCTGTCCTGGGCAGAGGCAGGGAAGGATGGTGTTGAATGCAGAAGCTGAAAGTTCCACAAACAGGTTTCCTGGGCATAGGGGAGGTCCAATGCTTGCCAAGATGAAAGTGGAGTTGCCAGGTTATGATGGTTTGTCGTCTAACAGACCTTGTTGGCTCTGGGGCAAACTTGCCAGGGGGTCCCCAGCAGGGGAGGAGGTGAGGACTTGGAGTGGGCAAAAGACCAGGCGTTTCAAATGACTTCATGACTACCAGAACGGTCAGCCCACTGGCCTGTAGTTTCAACCATTAAGTCCAAGTGATTTCCGGGGGCTTCTTGGAACAGGGGACAAGATGGACGACTTGGAGAAGGGGGCAGGGCTGGGACATTGGGCAGAACCCCAGGGGTGTTTAAAATGGGTCTGTGAAAGACGGGGGTCAGCTTTTTTCTCCTGTGGCCAGTGTCTTAATGTGGCGTCAAAGGGAAACCCCACTGTTTCTGGTCCGGGGCAGCTTCGGGGGGGTTTGAATTTTCCGAATAAGCCTTTTACGTCCTGTCTTTCTTAAATGAGGAGAGAAAGCGGTGGGGGAGGTGGGGGGGATCGGGGTTGGCAGAGGTGGGGGAGGGGGTGGTCACATCAAACCTGGAGTAGAAGGTGTTAAATTGCTCAGCCAGTTTTCGATTGTCTGTAGCAGGGGGGGCTCGGGGTTTATGGTCCACACGGAGGCGGGGTTGTTGTCAGAGAACTGCTGCTTCAGACACGTATTATACTGTGATCTAGCTCTCGACACCTCTTAGCTAAATCCATACTTTGCATCTTTGTAGCGCTCTCTGTCACCAGCCCTGTGCGCTGCCTCTTCTGCTGCCTTAACTGCCTCAGTTTTGCTGGTGATAAACACCTGTTTAATCCCATTAAAAGCAGAGACGAGTCTGTTGTGGAGAGTTTAGTTGGAGCAGCGGCGCTGCAGCTGGAGCAGTGAATGTGCCGCGATCACGGACTGAACCAAGTGTACAAAAGGAGGGGGGGGTTTATTTTCCCCCAAAAAATTACATGGAAGAGATTTAATCTAATATTTTGATGCATATTTGAAACTGACTTAAAAAAAAAGAAATAGACATATATTCACAAGAAACACATATAAGTGATATAGAACATAAAAAACTACACAAGAGGGGAGTTGCAATATTGATTTCAAACCGAATAGCTTTTGAACAGAGTTTTGAATGTAAAGACAAAGAGGGCAGATATGTACTGGTTAAAGGGAATATTAATGGAAAGGCTTTTACTGAATTTGTATGCTCCACCAGGGAGTGATATCACCTTCTATACAGATATTGTGGACCTGATTCCAAACCACTCTGAGTGAACTCTAATCTGTGGTGGTGACTGGAATCTTCCTGTTAAGCCTACATTAGATGTGCCAAATTGCACTGGAGGAACAATAAACAACACATTTTATAAATAAATGTACAGCAGGATTGATTGACATCGGGAGGGAGATGAACCCTAATGCACGCCAGTACATAGATGCCATCCCAACTAGGATTCATTTCCTTCCATATGTCAATCATTCCAATAGTCTTCCATAAGAGACGTAACTATTTGTTTATTGTTCCTCCAGTGCCTCTTGAGTTCGACACGTCCAGTGTAGGCTGAATGCGAAGATTCCAATCGGGTTCCCTCAGAGTGGTTCACAAACAGGTCCATGACCAGCATAGAAAGTACATCTGCACTCCCTGGTGGAGCATACACATTTAAAAGAGTGAAAACCTTTCCATTAATATACCCTTTAACCAGTACATATCTGCCTTCTTTAGCCTTACATTCAAAAACTCTGTCAAAAAAAACTATTCGGTTTGAGATCAATTACAGAATTACAGAAAATAACAGAGTTTCGTTAGTTTTTGATGTTCAGTGTCATTCAGGTGTGTCTCTTGTCTACTTTCTCTTTTGATTTTGTCAACATTTTTGTTTTCTTTTGATTGGGTTCAGTATGCCATATCACATTGAAGGATGCTACTTATAACACTTCCGATGCCATTGGGCTGGTTGGTTGTATTGAGCGTTACATTGATATCTCTCGAATGTTTTTGATCTCTCTGGTCAAACAACAACAAACATACGCTGGAACCATTGAACACAGAAAGCTGAAAGGATAAAATAGAAATCAAAAGGTTCATGCTAAAACGGGCATCGAACACAAAACCTGATCAAGAAAAAGATCATCAAAGTGAGGGAAGTCCACTCCTAATAAAGCCCCCGCCCCAAAAAAAATTTCCCACCTCCAATCTTCGGAAAGAACTGGATATGGATCACCACGTCCCCCTGCACACATACATGCACTCTGCATGTATTCTCCAATTTCCCAGAAATCCAATCCTCCACATTTGGCACATCGATGTGTAGATGTACTTAAAACACAAAGTTTATGTACTAAAGCAGACAGCCAACATGGGGCATAAAGTCTGACATTAAATACAAATAAATGAAGTCATGGCTCCATCCTCTGTACTGTTCATCTCTCTGTGGTTTGCATCTTCCTTAGGAGTACCTCTGCATGTGTTTTTTCCCCTTCAAAAGTCATCAGAAGAATCGCGGGGAAAGAGAATCTGTCTCAGTTTTCGCTTCCTGAGCTCCTCACAGATGTGGTGGAACTTTTGTCGTTGGCAAACCTGGTATGGAATATCTGGAGCCAAGAAGACACGTTCCTTCACACGATCATTGAGAAACCTCATAATCAGGCCTCGTGGTTTATCAGCTGCTGGTCTTGCGATGTGCTCTTTCGATTGTGATGGGGGGGGACATCAACTCCTAAGCCAGGACGAAGTGATCTGGACTCCAAATCCAGGATCTTATTTTTCATGTTATTGTTCTCCGACTCCAGCGTTATCACCCTCCATCATGGCCCTTACTGTCTGTAGATCGTCTGCATAATCTGAAGCACGCTGCTCGATTTATTCCATGTGTGGTCACTCCCTCTGCTTTGAGCTGAGTGGCCGTTACAGCGGACACGACCCCGGCTATGGCAGCTAACAACTCGACTCTGAGAGTCCATAGCATGCTGTATTTTTGACATCCTGAGCCATATCTGATGACCTGTTGTATTCTCTCCCCGTTCCGATGCAAAGAAGTCGTGAGAATCTTCATCTGGGCCGGCAGGACACCATTTATCCAGCGGGGAGGGACTGCAGCTCACCGCCTCAGACTCGCTAGCCATGCTAGCCATGCTAGCCATGTTAGCCTAGTTTTTTTTACGTTAGCTTGTGATGCGGGCAGTTTTCCAATGGGGCTGTGGACCGTCAGCATCGCCTGTTTTGGTCCCGTAGCATACTTGTGCCTTCCTTTTTTACTAATCCCTTGTTGTTCTTTGGGATTAGATGGGTCAAACGATGATTTTAAACCCAAGTTTTGCAGCAGAGGTGTGGCGTCAGCTCAGGACGCCGCCATTACCGGAAGTTCAACAGTAAAAAAAAAATTATTACAAAATATGGTTAATTTTTTATATTCAATGTCGTTAAAATGTGTCTCTTGTAAATATAGGCAAGGAAAGTTTGAATATGCCGTTAATGTATAAGAATGCTACTTGTAAAACTTTTGATGCCATTGGGCTGAACGTATTGATTCTGCCATCAATAATTTTTGAATGTCTCCAAACTCTCTATTTGACCCAACAGAACTACAAAAACAGGAAACAGATGAAAAGATAACATAGAAATGATCAAAAAGTGGAGGGATGTCTATTCCTAATTAAGGGCCCCCAGAGGCTCCCCGGCCGCTCCTGGCTCCAATCCTCATAAAGAACTGGATACACCACCTTCCCAGTCCACATGTATTTTTACATTTTCCCACAAATCCAATCCCCCACATTTGGCACTCCGATGAGTGGATGCAACTGGACATAGAGTTTATGTGCTAAAGCAGACAGCCAACATGGAGCATAAAGTCTGATGTCAAAATCCAATAAATCACATCACTATCAGTCCCTTTAACTCAACCAAAACGTGACTTCCGGGTCATGGAGTTGATGCACCTCACACTTCTGCTGCAAAATGTGGTTTTAAAATCATCGTTTGACCCATCTAATCCCAAAGAACAAGGACGAGAGATGAGTAAACAAGGAAGACACAAGTCCGGTAGTGCCATGGGACCAGAACAAACAAAGCTGATGGCCCACGGCTCCGTTGGAAAACAACCTCGATAGTTTGTGATGCAGGCTAACGAGGCTAGCACGGCTAACAAACCTGAGAGGCTCTCAGGTTGAGGTACCCCCATCACAATCAAAAGAACACATCGCCTGGGCAAACCAAGACCAGCAGCTGATAAACCACGAGGTCTGATTATGAGGTTCCTTAACGACAGTGTGAAGGGACGTGTCTTGAAGGCTGCAAGGGTTAAAGGAGACCTCAAGTACAAAGGCAAGCGTTAACAGAACATAGCATTTCCTACTATGCAGATGATGTTCCATTATATTTGACCAAACCAGAAATTTCCATACCCAATGTGATGCATTTACTTCAAGAAGTTGGTCCAATGTCTGGATACAGATTAAATGTACAAAGACTGAAATTCTCTCTCACTGGCATCCCCCCCTGACTTTTAAAAAGACTTACCCATTTAAAGGGAAAACGGAATCCCTTGGATATTTTGCTGTGGTCCTCCATACAGACCTATCAACAAATATGGAGAAATATTATACCCCTCTTTTTAAGACCATAAAAAAAGATCATGAAAAATTGACTCTTATCTCATACTTACATCTAAGTCAAATTTGATTGAAACTATAAAATGAATGTTTTCCCCAGATTTCTCTATCCGTTCCAGACTCTTCCGATTCTCATGCCCAACCAGCTGTTTGATGAGTGGAATAAAGCAATCTCAAGAATTGTGTGGCAAGGCAAGAAACCCAGAATCCAATTCAAAACGCGACAATTATCCAAAGAAAAAGGAGGCTGGGGTTTGCCTTGGCTGAAAAGTTACTTTATTTCAGCTCAAATCAGAGCGTTGCTGGTGTGACCAAGAATATGAAGCTCAATGGAATAATATTGTGATTAATGTTGTGCCGGGGGTTCCTGTACAGGCCTTACTAGCAGATGACAAATGAAATGGAGTCATTTGGAGGAAGTTGAGAATCCCTGGGTAAAATCTGTGCTTACAACATGGAAGGAGCAGATCAAAACATACAAACTGAACAAAGATATTCAAATCTTAACCTAGTTGGTTTATGACCAAGGTTTTGTACCAGACAGAACTGATTTGAGATTCAAGGTCTGGATTACCAAAGGTATTAAGGTTTTTCACCAGATTGTAAAAGAGAATCAAATGAAAAGCTTTGATATGTTGAAGGAATCCTTTGGCTGGGAGAAGCAGGACTTTTATAGGTTTTTACAAATAAGGAGCTACTATAACCAATTAAACAGGGTAGTGACCATTGTAGCCCTCTGACTGAGATGTTTATCAAGGCTTATAAATCAGAACTTTCAAGGGGGATTATATCTGGACAACTACTCTACTAAATATATAAAAAATATGTGGGGAAGAGAGAGTGGTCTTCGTTTGACGGTCAAAGAGCGGGAAGATGTTTGTACATCCCTGTGGAGGACTACAAAATCACATGTTTGGAGAGAGTTTTGTTGGAAGAATGTGTCACGTTTTTTCATAACCCCATGTCAAAGTGGCCATTACTCTCAGGGAAATACAGACTGTTGGAGAAATTGTGGCAGCATGGAGGCAAACCACTATCACATATTCTGGGACTGTCCTGTTGTTCAAATTTTTTTGACTGAAATTAAGGATGCACTACAACAGTTTTTGACATTGCCATTCCACTCGATTTTGGAACTATGTACTTGGGCCTGAGGACTCCTGCCATGGACACAATAAACAGTTGCCTCTGGAACATATTCTTGGCAGCAGCGAAAAAGACCATCACAAAAAAAATGGATGACACAAATTGTACAGACAATCAGGGACTGGACAGACATGACTTTGGACATTCGTAAATTGGAAAGGATTACCTTTGGGATTAATTTGACAAATCTGATAGACTGTGGACTAAATGGGAGGTTTTCTTTGGGTTCTGTGTGGCATGATTTCCCTTTTCTTTTTTGTGTTCTATTTTTCATGGATGCTTGTTTTGGTTTAGTCTTTTCTCTTTTCTCTCTGGTCTTGTTCCTGCTTTTTGTGTTTGTTATGTGTTTACTAAATTAAAAATAAAATAAATAAACATTCTAAAAAAAGAAAGTATCACTAGGGGCCTGCTTCCTGCTTCCGAAGAGTGCAGACGCTTTCCTGCTGGCTCCTTCTTGCTTCAGCTGCTTTCCTTATTTATTTTGCTTTTTAATCAGTTTTTGTCTTCCAAACATTTTTTATTATGACTTTTTTAAGCCAACCAGGGATTTTAAGAGCACTTTTCGAGTTTTAATCAACAAATCTGACGAACCAGCGACATGTCCGGGAGAAGAGAAACAAACTCCTGTGAACGCTGTTGGAAATTTCAACAAGAAATTTTTGAGCTACAAGCACGGATATTTGCTTTGCTATCTGAAAAAGGACTGCACGATACAATTCAAGTGTCATCGACTGGTAAGAAGTCCACATTTTTTACAAGAAGAACAGCTACTTTCAACCTAAACCTGACTCTGAGTCCTTCCCAAAACTTTCTGAAGATCAGGCCTGGCACAATGTCGGTGCGAAGCCTAAGCGATAAAAAGATAATGTAACGCCACCTAAAATACAGCTTACAAACAGATTTTTACCACTTTCAAAGACTGAAGTAATTGAACAAAGGAAAAATGGGAGAGATGACGTGGCGAAAAGGCAGACAGAGACAGAGAGAGAATCTGTGCCAAACGTCAAGGTCGTCTTGATTGGGGATGGTGCGATAAATCACGTGATGCATGAAAAAAATGAAAACACATTCTTTTCCCAGCGCCACAGTCACTGAGATTACGTCACATATTTCTAATGTTTTGGCCACATATAAAGGACTTAAACGGCTGATTGTGCACGTGGGCGCAGTGGACACACGACGCGAAGAGACTGAAGTTTTGAAAAGAGACTTCTTGGAGTTATTTCGACGTCCTTGATAAAATGGAAATCAAAACATTCATAAGTGGACCTCTTCCAAACATCGACAGGAAGATAAACAAGTTTAGCCGGCTGCTTCAGCTGAACACATGGCTGGTCCAAAGAGTGTGCAACAAGAGGATTGCACTACATTGAGAACTTCTATCTATTCTGGAAACAAGGACCTGTTTAAGAGAAATGGCCCACACCTATACAGAGTTGGAGTGAGGGTGCTGACAGAGAACCAGCTCCACGCTCTGAGGCATTGGACTGGGCCTGGACAGGCTGGGCCTGGACAGGGTCCTGAGCAGATAGTTAGAGAAGAGAGGAATGAGAGAAGAATTCCTGCTCCATCAACCAGAGACCGAGCCAATGTTTCAACATCAGCAGCACCACAACCACAACCTCCACCAAAGGATTTATTAGCAGCCGCTCCACCACCACCAGCAAAGAATTCAACTCCAGCTTCTCCACAATCACCTCCACCGTCTCCAGCGAAGGACTCATCAGCAGCAGCACCACAACAATCTTCACCACGGCCAGCGCATGAGTCATTTCAGTTCTTTCCCACACAGTCCTCATCAAAGGCCTTGGACCCATCTGTGACAGGCCCGGCAGCATCCCTGCCATCGCCCCTGCCCTCAGAGCAGCCCAGGATCCCCCCTGCAACATCTACTCCCGCTACAGATTCCTCACTCTCCTTTCCATCTCCACTCTCACCCAGGGCCTTCCCAGCCATCTGGAATATCTGATCAAATCAGGCATTAAGATGGCTCCACTCACGCCTAATATAGCAAGATCAAGAGTTCTGATAAACGATGATGAACTCCCCCCGACTGTTGCTACACAGACAAAAATCGGCCCACCTAAACCCCCCCGCTTTTCACATGGTATCTCCCATAGCTAGGGTGCACTAGGTCTCAGCGTTGCCAGGACTTGTAGTCATAATAAAAATCAAACCAACCCGGGGCCCTGTGTAAAAACAGCCCCCCTAGTGCTATTTCTGTAGTAACATCACACAGATGGGAAAACAAATGCGAGTCAAACTGGCCAATCTGAGAAATGTTATTCATATTCCCTGTAAAAAGATAACGCCCAGTCCCACTGAAACTAGTCTGAAACATGCTGTGCTACATGTCAGATCCTTATGTAACAAAGCATTTTTAATCCATCCATCCATCCATCTTCTTCCGCTTTATCCGGGGCCGGGTCGCGGGGGCAGCAGTCTAAGCAAGGACTCCCAGACTTCCTTATCCCCAGACACTTCCTCCAACTCCTCCAGGGGGATCCCGAGGCGTTCCTAGGCCAGCCGAGAGACATAGTCCCTCCAGCGTGTCCTGGTCTTCCCCGGGCCTCCTCCCGGTGAGACATGCCCGAAACACCTCCCTAGGGAGGCGTCCAGGAGGCATCCGGAACAGATGCCCGAGCCACCTCAGCTGGCTCCTCTCAACGTGGAGGAGCAGCGGCTCTACTCCGAGCTCCTTCCGTGTGACTGGGCTCCTCACCCTATCTCTAAGGGAGCGCCCAGCCACCCTGCGGAGGAAACCCATTTCGACCGCTTGTATCCGCGATCTTGTCCTTTCGGTCACTACCCAAAGCTCATGACCATAGGTGAGGGTAGGAACGTAGATTGACCGGTAAATCGAGAGCTTTGTCTTTCGACTCAGCTCCTTCTTCACCACAACAGTCCGATGCAGCGACCGCATCACTGCGGACGCTGCCGCGTGTCAATCTCACGCTCCATCCTTCCCTCACTCTTGAACAAGACCCCGAGATACTTGAACTCTCTCCACTTGGAGCAAGGACTCCCCACCCACCTGGAGAGAGGCAAGCCACCTTTTTTCCGGTTGAGAACCATGGCCTCAGATTTGGAGGTGCTGATTCTCATCCCGGCTGCTTCACACTCGGCTCAAACCGTCCTAGTGCATGTTGCAGGTCGAGGTTTGATGGAGCCATCAGGACAACATCGTCTGCAAACAGCAAAGATTAGATCCTGTGGTCCCCAAACCGGACCCCCTCCGACCCCTGACTGCGCCTAGAAATTCTGTCCATAAAAACAATGAACAGAACCAGTGACCAAGGGCAGCCCTGGCGGAGTCCAACACGCACTGGGAACAGGTCTGACTTACTGCTGGCAATGCGACCACAGCTCCTGCTCCGGTCATACAGGGACCGGACAGCCTTGAGCAAAGGGCCCTGGACCCCATACTCCCGCCAGCACCCCCAAAAGGCACCCCGTGGGACACGGTCGAAAGCCTTCACCAGATCCACAAAGCAATCGTCTTTGGCCCACAGAAACAAAGAGAAAGTGTTAACAGTCACCTCCAGAGTCTCGCTCTAAAACCTACAAATCAAGTTAGAAATCTGGGGGTAATAATGGACTCAGACTTGAACTTTAACAGCCACGTCAAATCAATAACATCAGCAGCTTTTTACCATCTAAAAAACATTGCCAAAATCAAAAGTCTAGTGTCTAAACCAGACCTGGAGAGACTTATCATGCGTTTGTCTCTAGTAGATTAGACTACTGTCATGGCCTGCTCACTGGCCTCTCCAAACGAGCTGTAAAACAGCTGCAGTACATCCAGAACGCTGCTGCTCGGGTCCTGACTAGAACCAGGAAGTACGGTCACATTAATCCTGTGCTCAGGTCTCTGCACTGGCTCCCTGTGGCTCAGAGAATAGACTTCAAAGCAGCTCTGCTTGTATACAAGTCTCTCCATGGCCTAGCACCAAAGTACATCTCGGACATGTTAGTGCCATATGAACCATCTCGGACTCTGAGGACCACAGGGACCGGACTCCTGCTGGTGCCCAGAGTCAGGACTAAACATGGGGAATGTGCGTTTCGGTTTTATGCTGCTAAAATCTGGAACAGTCTTCCTGAGGATGTGAGACAGGCCACTACTCTGGCAATGTTCAAATCTAAGCTAAAAACGTTTTTGTTTTGCTGTGCATATGACTGAAATGCTTTTCTTTGCACTCTTCTCTTTTATGTCTTTAACTATTTGACGGATTGCCTGAAAATGGCACTTTTAAATTAAGATTTTGTGATTTCTGCCATGTCTTTGTGATATTAATGCATTTTTTTTCCTGTTGTGTGAAGCACTTTGAATTGGCTAGTGTACGAATTGTGCTCTACAAATAAACCTGCCTTGCCTATGTGAACACAGCCTGAACTCACACACCCAACGCTGGTGGCTCCATCTCTCATCACTGTTCAGGTCTCTGTGTTTTGCATCTTCTTGCAAAGGACCTCTGCCTCTCCTGGTGTTCTGAGCACGTGCTTTTTACCCAAAATCCCTCAGAAGAGTCGCGGGGAAAGAGAATCCATGTCTCCGTTTTTTCCTCCTGAGCTCCTCACAGATGTGAAAATGTACCGGGTGCTGACGAACCTTGTGTGGAAAATCTTGTCATTGTCAATGAACTAACTTCACAGACATAGGAACTTGTCTCGGCATGAAGGTGCAACACAAAACACTGAGCAATAATAAAACAACATATATTCAGTCAAACAAAAGGGCAAGATGTGCTTGCCTTTGTACTGGAGGTCTCCTTTAACCCTTGCTGCCTTCAAGACAAGTTCCTTCACACAATCATTGAGAAACATAATCAGGCCTTGTGGTTTCAGTTGCTGGTCTTGGTTTGCCCAGGCGAAGTGCTCTTTCGATTCAATTCAATTTTAATTCAATTTATTTTTGTAACGCCCAAAATCGCAACAGTAGTTTCCTCGAGGGTCTACAGTGGAAAAAAAAATAAACAATGTTCATAGGGACTTGGAAATGTCCCAGCGTCCTGTGTCCTTAGACCCTCCTTCTCGGCCAGGAAAAACTACCAAGTAGAAACCTGTAGGAGTTCCACAGTGAAGGAGAGATCCGACTCCCTTGGACGGACAGGTGGACACGCCTCAATTTGCAGATAGAAGGTGGAGCTAGACCCACTCAGGAGGAGAACTAATTCTTTGAGGCCGATGAAGAACCGTTCATATGGAGTTATGGAGTAGAGACCGTTTCTCCAGGCAGACAGTTTCTCCAGGCAGCTGAGGAGCATCTGGATCCACAGGTCCTCGATGTGCCTGCTCCACTCCCGTCGCGGAAGTGGGAGAAAAAGAAGGAAAAGCGATGATCAAATTGTCAGTGAAATTAAATAATAAATATTGTTTGATAGAAAAGTAGTAGGAAACAGAGGATAGTGCTAAAGCTGCCATACTTCCCCCAGTATAGTTGCTCCTAGGGCAGCATAGCTGGGAACTGTAGGTTTTTATTTCTGTTCCTAACTGGCCTGACCATAAGCCATTTCAAAGAGGAACGTTTTAAACCTGGTCTTAAATGAAGAGACTGTGTCGGCCTCTTTGACATGGACAGGATCTGATTCCACAACACAGGAGCTTGGTAGCTAAACGCTCCACCTCCTACTGTGCTTTTAGAGACTCTTGGGACCACCAGAAGTCCAGCATTTTGAGAGCGAAGTGCTCTGTTTGGATGATAAGGTCCTATAGCATCTTTGAGGTAGGATGGGGCCAGGTCATTTATGGCTTTGTAAGTCAGGAGGAGGATTTTGAATTTGATTCTAAACTCAACAGGAGCCAGTGAAGAGACTCGAGCACCGGCGTAATGGTCTCTCTTCTTTTAGTTCCTTTTAGTAATCTTGCTGCTGCATTTTGAACCAGTTTTAAAGATTTTTATGGTGCTTTTAGGGCACGCTGCGAGGAGGGAGTTACAGTAGTCTAATCTAGATGTTACAAACGCATGGACAAGTTTTTCAGCATCGCTTTTAGGCAAGATTTTTTCTGATTTTTGGCTATATTACGCAGATTGAAATAGGCCCTATTTACAGGCTTGATTTAAGTGTGCTTTGAATGAGAGCTCTTGGTCAAATAAGACTCCAAGGTTTCTTCCAGTGGAGCTGGAGGCCACACTGACGTTGTCCAGTGGGACTATCTGCTCAGATAAAGCGTCTCGTAGATGATTAGGGCCTAGTACGATGACCTCGGTTTTTTCAGGTTTAAGAAGCAGATAATTAAGTGTCATCCAGGTTTTTATATCCTTCACACAAGCACCAAGTCTGTCTGCTTGATTGGTCTGATCAGGTTTCATTGATAAATACAGCTGTGTGTCATCTGCAGAGGTTAATGCCATGCTTTCTGATCATGTGACCTCATGGGCAGCATATAAAGAGGAAACAGAATTGGACCGAGAACTTAACCCTGTGTGTCGCGGGTTCCTCTTTACCACGAAAATGATATGGCGTAGTCAGGAAACATTGTTTGTATATTTATTCCCAGAGTGAAAAAACAAAATAGTGCAGAACAGAAAACGGTGGATATTTACAGGTCACGTGCAGCAATACAATAGATAGGCAAAAAAAACAACAACCTTCTCTTAGCTCTGGAGCTAGTGCCTGCGGTGCACTCATCTCTCCCTCCTGGAACAGCACTCCTTGAGGTCCTAGGAGTCTCCTTTTTATAACAGGAGGCTCCTCCCCCAAAACAATCAACAGAAAAAATCAAGAATTCTCTTCAAACAGAACCATAAACATTTCATAAATAATACTACAAATTCATAAATATATTTCTACACACATCCACGCCTATGTGTAAGGATTAATGCAACAGGCAAAAAAACCTAATTAATTTCACCCAAACACGGTGAATTAACATGACGTCGCAAATGACGTCATACCCGTGCGCCCACCACTGACGCAATATAATGCGGAAGACCGCGGAGTTCGGGATGGCCGGCAGAAACGTGGAGAGGACGACGGTAAACGGGAGAGTGTGTGAATTTGGGACCCGTGTTATGGCGAGAAGTATGGTTTAGCAGCAATCAAGTGTGCACCCTAGACTGCTACGATGGCTTTGGAGGAGAAAAAAGAACGGCTATTGGACAGGTAAGAGAAAACGCTGGTACAGGTGTGTGTGCGTGTGTGTCTGTGTGTGTGTGTGGGCTCCATGTCGCCTTGGCCTCCCCGCGCTTACTGACGAAGCTACTTCGTCACACTATCCTCCCTCTCCCCAAGGTTGCCAAGGTTGGGCAACCTGGACAGGTAATCTGCCACCACATTGGCTGTGCCTCTTCGATGCCGAATCGTAAACTTGAAAGGCTGCAGCGAGAGGTACCATCTCGTCAGCCGGTCGTTATTGTCCTTCATGCTGTTGATCCAGGTGAGGGCTCGGTGGTCGGTCTCAAGGTCAAACTCTCTACCTAGGAGATAGTATCGGAGACTTTCCAAGGCCCACTTGATGGCGAGACCCTCCTTCTCCACCACAGAATACCGGGCTTCACGCGGCAGCAATTTTCTGCTCAGGTAGAGAATGGGCCGTTCCTCGCCAGGGTTTCCTTGTGCCAGAACAGCTCCCACACCCACTGCCGACGCGTCCACTTGGACCAGGAAACGCTTGGTGAAATCAGGGCTGCAGAGGACAGGTGAAGAGCACAGGCACTCCTTTAAAGTCTGGAACGCTGTCTCACACTGCTCTGTCCAGTTCACCGGGTTCCTTTGGTCCTTGGCGGTCAGGGTGGTGAGTGGAAAAGCAATAGTGGAAAACTGTGGCACAAAGCGTCTGTACCACCCAATAAGACCCAAGAAAGACCTCACTTCTTTCTTTGTGCGGGGTCTGGAGCAGTTGCGGATTGCCTCCACTTTGTCCACTTGAGGGCGCACCTTGCCTCGGCCAAGTTGATAGCCCAAGTAGCGCACTTCTTCTCGGGCCCACTCACATTTCTTGAGATTGAGGGTGAGCCCTGCCCTTTCAATCTTCTCCAGGACCTTTCTCAGGTGTGCGACATGCTCCTCCACGTCCGGCTGTAGATCACAACATCGTCCAAATAGGCTGCGCTACATTCTTCGCATCCCTCAAGGACCTTGTCCATCAGCCGTTGGAAAGTTGCAGGTGCCCCATGTAGGCCAAACGGCATGACGGTAAAATGGAACAAGCCAGCTGGAGTTCGGAAGGCGGTGTAGGGCCGACTGCTGGGGTCAAGCGGTACTTGCCAGTATCCCTTGCAAAGATCGAGGGTCGTGATGTACCGGGCTGACCCGATCCGCTCCAGTAGTTCGTCTATGCGGGGCATGGGTAGGCGTCAAATTCGGAGACAGCGTTGAGTTTACGAAAATCAATGCAGATCCTCAGTGTTCCATCCTTTTTGTAGACTATCACGACTGGGCTGCACCACTCTGAGTTAGAAGGCTCAATAACTCCCAACTGCAACATGGCTTCTATCTCTTGCTTCAGCTGCTCCACCAACTTTTGTGGAATGCGATAGGGCCGTTGGCGGAAGGGGGCTGTTTCTTTCAGTCTGATAGTGTGCTCAATAGCAAAAGTCCTTCCGGGTTTGGCGGAGAACAGAGAAGGTATTTCACTGAAGAGTTGACGGAGCTCGGTGACCAGGTTGGTGGTAAGATGGGCCAGGTCAGGTGTGCTCTCCACTTCAGTGATGAGGCCAATATCATGCTCCTCTTCTTCCTCTCCTTCGACTTCTTGCACCAGGAGTGCAGTCTTTGGAACCGTTTCAGCAGGTTCTTTCCATTCCTTTAACAGATTGATGTGGTAAGTTTGTTTGGCTTTCTTCTTCTCCGGATGGTGGATCTCGTAGTTGACAGGTCCCTGACGCCTGGTGATGACATATGGACCTTGCCACTTGGCCAGGAGCTTGCTGTTTGAAGAGGGAAGTAGTAGCAGCACCTTCTGTCCTGGCTCGAAACTCCGGTTCCGGGCTCGCTTGTCGTACCATATTTTCTGTTTCTTCTGAGCCTCTCGCAGGTCCTCAGCTGCTTCCTCGTGATACTGGTCCAAGCGGTCCCTCATTTGGAGCACAAATTGCACAATCCCTCGGTCACCCCGTCTGATTTCTGCAGAGGTCCACGTCGTCTTCAGCAAGTCCAATGGGCCTTGTACATCCCAGCCATACAGAAGTTCGAAAGGTGAGAAACCGGTAGAGACGCCTGGGGTACCTCTCGGTAGGCGAACAACAGGAATGGAAGCCACCTATCCCAATCGCTTCCGGAATCATCCACAAACTTCCGGAGCATATTTTTAAGAGTCTGGTTGAAGCGCTCCACTAATCCGTCCGTTTGAGGATGATAGGGAGTTGTCTTGATGGAAGAAATGCCCAGTTGTTTGTAGAAGAGCTGGAGCAGCCTGGATGTAAAGTTCGTGCCCTGATCGGTCAAAATCTCCTCTGGGATTCCCACTCGAGAGAATAGCTGGACCAGAGCTCGCAGCACACTTGGAGCGGTGATTGTCCGAAGGGGAAACGCCTCTGGGAACCGGGTGGCATAGTCGCACAGGACGAGGATGTACTGGTGCCCACGGCCGCTCCTTGGCAATGGGCCGACAATATCCATAGCGATCCTGCGGAATGGGACAGAGATCACAGGAAGTGGTTGAAGTAGCGCCCTGTCAGATTTTCGGGGAGAACCAGTGAGCTGACATGTGGGACATGTAGTGCAGTATGCCTGTATGTCAGTGTACATGCCGGGCCAAAAAAAAACGTGCGCTGATTCGAAGGAACGTTTTATGGCGACCTAAATGCCCCGCCCAGGGGAGTGTGTGGGCTAAGTGTAACACCAACTGTCTGCAGGCAATAGGAATAACAAGACGTTTGTGGTCATCATTACAAGCATACAGAATGTCATTTTCTAACACAAACAGCTCTTTGCCCGACAGAGTAAGGTTTGGACTCTCTGAAACCTTCCCAAATAAACATTTCAAAGATACATCCTGTTTCTGCAAGTTAGCAATGTTACCTGGCACTTCCCACAACTCATCAACATTTAGACCCTGGGTATCATGCTCAGTTACATTCAGTTTTTTCTCAAAACGTCGCTGCCGTTTGGATTTACGCAGGCACTTTGTCCCCCCTTCGCACAGACTACCATCCAAGTCTGGCAGCGGTTGAAGACCAGCAGCCTGGGCTTGAGAACGGGTGATGACAGGACATGCCCAATTACCCATTGTTTTCCTCCCAACGTCACTTTCTGCCCCCTGCAACAAATCCATGAGCAGTGGAAAATCAGTCCCAAGAATCAAGTCCTTTGGCAAGTTGTCGACCACAGCCACGGTCAGGAGAAACAGTTGTCCATCAAGTCCTAAGGAGACCTCTGCCTTTGGGTATGTGTGACAGTCTCCATGCACACATATAACATTAGTCTTTGTGCTATAGTCAATACCGTCCACAGGAACCAAACTTCGCTTAATCAGGGATGTAAAACTCCCACTGTCAAGCAGTGCTGCGGCCTGCTGACCATTCACCGTCACAAGTTTCTCAGTCTTTTTTGCCGTCTTATTTTTTCCCCTAGCTCCATCTCAGGACGAGGAGCATAGCACGCCCCGGTAAGTTTAGCTCGACGCATTGGACACACTGATGCTTTGTGTCCTGACTGCTGACAAAAATAACAAATGAAAGGCTTACCGGGTGCTGACTGGAAGGGGATGGTGTGGTTGGTACCTCTAGTGTCCTGACTGGCATCCTTGCTGTTCCGGAGTTGTCCACCCGGTGGCGTTGGACGCTGGCTAGAACTGGAAAAACGAGGAAATCCACGATGGGCGTTCTGGTACTGCAGAGCCAACTTTGCAGCTGTGAGGCCGTCTTCTGGCTCGTGCTCCTTCACCCACGTCCTGACGTCCGGTTGAAGAACACTCAGCAGCTGCTCCAAAATAATCAGCTCCCCGATCGCCTCCTTTGACCGTTGGTCTGGTCGTGTCCAGCGTCGGTAGAGTCCTTTCAGCCGATGATAAGTCTCTGTAGGTGTTTCCCCAGAGGAAACGGCGGCTGCCCTAAACCGCTGCCGATATGTCTCGGGAGAGATGTCAAACTTGGTGAGCAATGCTGTTTTCAGATGCATATAACTATGGGCTTCATCCTCATCCATAGCGGTGTATGCTTCGAGGGCTTTCCCAGAAAGGAGTGGGACCAGCCGGCATGCCCACTCAATCTCCGGCCACCTCCAGGTCCTAGCAATGCGCTCAAACCTAAGCAGATAGTCCTCGATATCTTCGCCAATCTGGTAAGGTGGTATTTTAGGGTCACTTAAGTGCCTCCAGTCGGGTCTTGCTCCACTTTCCGGCTCGGGGTTGTTAAAGGAGGAAACTCCAGCCATCTCTGTGTCCCTATGTCCAGGGCGCAAAACCACTCTCGTGCCTCCAGGGGTTGGTAATCCTAACCGTGGACTGCCAGCTGATTCACTTGGGGTCGGTGCCAGGACAGGTTGCCGGGGTGGTATTCGGGGGAGGTGTTTGTGAAGATTGAGGAGAAGGCTGAGCAACTGCTGTCCTCAATTCACGCATTTCTGCCAACAGTCCTTCTTCTCTTCTCTGTTGTCCCTCCAGAAAATCCCTCATTAACGCTACAGCTCACCCACTGGCTTCTGTGCCGTAGGCAGTGCAGCGGCCCCGACATTTCCATCACTCTGCTCTGACTCAGATCCAGCCAATGCGATCTCAGCAATATCCTCCTCAAATTTGCGGGATCGTAGTCCTTTGCGCTTCCTGCGACTAGCCATATCCCACTTTTGACACCAATTGTCGCGGGTTCCCCTTTACCACGAAAATGATATGGCGTAGTCAGGAAACAGTGTTTGTATATTTATTCCCAGAGTGAAAAAACAAAATAGTGCAGAACAGAAAACGGTGGATATTTACAGGTCACGTGCAGCAATACAATAGATAGGCAAAAAAAACAACAACCTTCTCTTAGCTCTGGAGCTAGTGCCTGCGGTGCACTCAGCTCCCTCCTGGAACAGCACTCCTTGAGGTCCTAGGATTCTCCTTTTTATAACAGGAGGCTCCTCCCCCAAAACAATCAACTGCGCCCACCACTGACGCAATATAATGCGGAAGACCGCGGAGTTCGGGATGGCCGGCAGAAACGTGGAGAGGACGACGGTAAACGGGAGAGTGTGTGAATTTGGGACCGTGTTATGGCGAGAAGTATGGTTTAGCAGCAATCAAGTGTGCACCCTAGACTGCTACGATGGCTTTGGAGGAGAAAAAAGAACGGCTATTGGACAGGTAAGAGAAAACGCTGGTACAGGTGTGTGTGCGTGTGTGTCTGTGTGTGTGTGGGCTCCATGTCGCCTTGGCCTCCCCGCGCTTACTGACGAAGCTACTTCGTCACACTGTGGCACACCGTAGGTTACTTTAGAACAGGGTGAGGGGCTTTGGTTTACATTAACAAACTTATTGTGATGGGGGGGACTTCAACTCTCGACCTACAAGGAGCTCTGAGATGTTCTTTTCCAAAAAACTTTCAATATCTTCTCCCTCCTCTCCCACCTGGACCCCCAAAAGCCTGAGGTCTCCGTCTGCAGCTTCCTTACCTTGGCCCGCATCATTTCTATCTCAGCCCTCAGTGTCTGCAGCTCATCTGTATTGTCTGAAATCGGCTATTCAGCTTCATCGATGCATGCTCTGTTTCCTCCCCTCGCTTTCAGCTCCTTTATAATGCTTTCAAACTGCTCAAATCGGTTCATTCCAATCATTGCGTTACTTTTTTTTCTAAATGAAGCCGTATCACGCTGCGTTTCGCATTCTATTTCACACATCATGAGCCCTAATCTGTTCAGCGTTACCTCTTTTACCTCCAGCAGTATTATGTGGTGAGAGTCTTTATCTGGGCCGGCACCCCGTTCGTCCGCGGGGAAAGAATTGTGGTCGAACCCGCTAGCCACGTTAGCCTGGCAATTTTTTCCTTGTCCACTCATTTCTTTTTTGTCTTTTCTGGGCTTATGTGGGTCAAATGATATTTTAAAAGCTAGTTTCTGCTGCAGCGTGTACACAGGAAGTCTCCAAAACCCAGCTCATTTAACAGCTCATTTTGGTATACTTCAGGTAAAGAGCGCCTGGACTATGTGGATAACTACCAGGATCTATACACCAACTCTGAAACCTTTGACGTGGAGGTCTTCACTATCCCCAACGAGGGGATTTTCCTTGCTACTGCAAACAGGTAACATCAGAAAGAGACACCACATGACAGGTAACACCGTAGGACACTTAACACCGCAGGACACTCAACACCGCAGGACACTTAACACCGCAGGACACTTAACACCGCAGGACACTTAACACTGGCAGGACTTAACCACCAGGCACTCCAACACCGCAGGACACTTAAACCGCAGGACACTTAACACTAGCAGGACACTTAACACTCGCAGGACACTTAACACTGCAGGACACTTAACACCACAGGACACTCAACACCGCAGGACACTTAACACCGCAGGACACTTAACACTGCAGGATACTTAACACCGCAGGACACTTAACACGCAGACACTTAACACACAGGACACTACACAACAGAACTTAACACAGCACTACTTTAACCCACAGGACACTTAACACCTGCAGGACAGGTAAAAGCAGGACACTTAACACCACAGGACACTTAACACCACAGGACACTTAACCTGCCAAAGGGATACTTACACCAGGAACTTAACACTGCAGGACAGTAACATGCAGGACACTTAACACCACAGGACACTTAACACAGGACACTTAACACTGCAGGATACTTACACCACAGGACACTTAACACTGCAGGACAGGTAACACTGCAGGACACTTAACACCACAGACACTTAACCCACAGGACAC
Source organism: Chaenogobius annularis (assembly GCA_015082035.1). NCBI lineage: Eukaryota > Metazoa > Chordata > Actinopteri > Gobiiformes > Gobiidae > Chaenogobius > Chaenogobius annularis. Next base: position 36,630 of record BJKM01001246.1, on the reverse strand, counting down.
TTAACACTGCAGGATACTTAACACCACAGGACACTTAACACTGCAGGACAGGTAACATGGCAGGACACTTAACACCCAGGACTTAACACGTCCAGGACACTTAAACTGAGGAATACACCAGGACACTTAACACCACAGGAACACTTAACATGCAGGATACTTAACACCACAGGACACTTAACACTGCAGGACAGGTAACACAGCAGGACACTTAACACGGGACAGGAACATGCAGCCTTAACAAGACATGACACAGACACTGTCAGGTACTTAAACCAACAGGACCATTAACCCTCAAACCACCTACACACTTAGAGCTGACTCACTTTGCACCTGTAACTGACAAAACTGTCCAGGAGATCATCACCAGCCTGAGTTCATCTACATGCTGCTCGATGTGTTACCACCAGATTTCTAAAGTCTGTGCTGAACAGTTTGTTAGCACCACTCACTCAAATAGTTTAACATGTCGCTTCAATCTGGAACATTCCCAATGTCTTTGAAAACTGCGGTCATAAAGCCTCTCCTAAAGAAGAGCAGTCTTGATGCCGCAGTACTGAGTAATTACCGGCCATCTCTAATCTGCCATTTTGGGGCAAAGTCCTTGAAAAAGGTTGTTTACCAACAGCTCACTGATTTCCTCTTAATAAACAACTCATTTGATGTTTTTCCAGTCAGGTTTTAGACCTCATCACAGCACTGAGACCGCTCTTGTCAAGGTGACAAATGACATCCACCTGAACACTGACGCGGGCAAAGTCTCAGTCTTAATTCTGTTAGATCTGAGTGCTGCTTTTGACACTGTCGATCATGGGATCTCTCTTACAGAGACTAGAGGACTGGGTGGGCATCACTGGCACTGCTCTAAACTGGTTAAAGTCCTATCTGGAAGACAGGAAATTCTTTATCGAAATTGGTAACTGTGTCTCAGACCAGATGCCCTGACCTGTGGGGTGCCCCAAGGGTCAATCCTGGGACCCCTTCTGTTCAACCTCTACATGCTGCCGTTAGGTCAGTTGATACGCAGCGAGAATGTGTCCTATCACAATTACGCAGACGACACTCAGATCTATGTTTCACTGACGGCAGGTGAATATGGACCAGTGGATTCACTCTGTCACTGCATCCAAACAGATCAGTGTGTGGATGCAAAACAACTTTCCTCCAGCTGAACTCAGACAAGACTGAAATCATCGTCTTTGGCCCACAGAAACAAAGAGAAATTGTTAACTGTCACCTCCAGAGTCTCGCTCTAAAACCTACACATCAAGTTAGAAATCTGGGGTAATAATGGACTAGATTTGAATTTTAACAGCCACGTCAGATCAATGCACATCAGCAGCTTTTTTACCATCTAAAAAACATTGCCAAATCAAAAGTATAGTGTCTAAACCAGACCTGGAGAGACTTATCCATGCGTTTGTCTCTAGTAGATTAGACTACTGTAACGGCCTGCTCACTGGCCTCTCCAAACGAGCTGTAAAACAGCTGCAGTACATCCAGAACGCGCTGCTCGGGTCCTGACTAGAACCAGGAAGTACGATCACATTAGTCCTGTGCTCAGGTCTCTGCACTGGCTCCCTGTGGCTCAGAGAATAGACTTCAAAGCAGCTCTGCTTGTATACAAGTCTCTCCATGGCCTAGCACCAAAGTACATCTCGGACATGTTAGTGCCATATGAACCATCTCGGACTCTGAGGACCTCAGGGACCGGCCCTCTGCTGGTGCCCAGAGTCAGGACTAAACATGGGGAATCTGCATTTCAGTTTTATGCAGCTAAAATCTGGAACAGTCTCCCTGAGGATGTGAGACAGGCCGCTACTCTGGCAATGTTCAAATCTAAACTAAAAACTGTTTTGTTTGGCTGTGCATATGACTGAAATGCTTTTCTTTGCACTCTTCTCTTTTATGTCTTGAACTAAGATTGTGATTCTGCATTTTTTCCTGTTGTGTGAAGCACTTTGAATTGCCTTGTGTACGAATTGTGCTCTACAAATAAACTTGCCTTGCCTTGCCTTGCCTTGCCTTGCCCTTGCCAGGACAGGTAACACTGCAGGACACTTAACACCACAGGACACTTAACACCACAGGACACTTAACACTGCAGGATACTTAACACCACAAAACTCAAAATATGTAATAAATATAACAAAGATGGAGAGGAGTTTAATTATGAATTACAGTTAATTCCAACTACTCCTTTGACGATAAAGTTAGAAAGATCTAAATGTAAGTGTGTGGTTAGGGGGAGAGTTTGACTAAACCAGCTGCTGTGTGTCTGTCAGAGACTCTCGCTCTGGTTCTGGCATCTACAAGTGGATCCTGGGCTCTTTTCAGAAGTACCAGAACATCAGCACCTCTGAGGCCCGTGCCTGGAAGCACTTGACCATCAGCGGCAAGGTACAATGCTACTACAAGCTGTCCCAGTATGCTCCTGTCTGCCCTCTGTCACAGCCATGTTTGCTTCATCTATAATATTTATGCAAATTGTATTTTCTTAAACGTGCACTATGTCACTTTCCTTGTTGTACGTCAGTGTTGCTCTCTCTGTGGTAATTCCGTATAGTGCTCGAAGTCTTTAACTATGAAAATCAGGGCCGTATTTGGCCCTCGGACTTAGCGCTAACGGGAGCCTTGGTTAGGGGGTGGTTCCAGTCCATATATGGTGATACTGTCATCAATTGTGCCGAAGCAGGAAATGAGCTTCTCTACGCCCAAGATACACCACATGATCTCTCTGGGTGGAGTCTGCATGTCCTCCCCGTGTTACAGACGGTTTTCGTCGGGTTCTCGGGCTTCCGCCCACCGTCCAAACACATGCATGTGTCAGGTCAATTGGCAACCATAAATTGGCTGTTTGTCTCTGTCTCTGTGTTAACCCTGCGATGAGCTGTTCCCTGTACCCTGCCTAAGGCCCAAAGTAACTGGAAGATGAATGAGTCTGGGACAGATGTAACTGCCTATCTTCCTCTGCTGTAATACCAGCACTCAAATCTGTGCTAAAAATAATACATAACCCTGCAAGATCATGCAAGAGTTTGTGTTGATTAATGACGGTGTAAAGCCCCTCTCCTCTTTGTGGTGCAGCATTACTTAGTGGTGGCTAATTCGGCTGAGGTGCAGCCGGAGCACTCGGTGCTATACAGATGGAGCCCGGCCCGGAGACGATTTGTGCAACATCAGATCATTGAGACGCACTCCGCTTTGGACTGGGAGGCCTTCCACATTCACAATCACAGCTTCCTGGTGGTGGCCAATCACAGGAGAGGTACCATGTCCTTCTTAGAACTCCACTGTATCTGCTGTTTGAAGTAAGACGTGATTATGGAATGTGTTCCCCTACCAGGAGATAAAGTCCATTAATGAGATAAATTAGCATGGTTGTGGAGGCCTTCAAACGCCTCGCTGTGTCCAGGCTTGTTCTGGAAGCTCAGCTAATCTCTGATCAGTGTTTGATGCAGCTGCAGGAGAACCCACAAACCACACCAAGAGAAGAGCCTGCCCCAGCGGCCCCTGATCTGCTGTGAAGACATCTGACGCCAAAGAGGGGGAGAGGGGGGCGGGAGGATGGGGCAGGAAGGAAGGAGGTAGAAAGAGGAGACATGCCTATTACAGTAGAAAAACAGTAGGTTAGATAAGATATTGTGACTTTGTCATTTCTTAACATTTACATGAAACACTCTCAGCAGCAAGTTAAAAAATAGCATTATTTTAATACTAGAACCCTTCCTTATTACAATTCAAGTTCCAATTGATCAGGCAGGTTGTATGTTGAGTACAGGGTTACAGAATATCATGAGGACACTGAAGGTGGTCATATTAATACATGTCTGTGATCAGCTCGAGACTCCGACCACAACATCTACAGTGTCATCTACAGGTGGAACCCTCTCACCAAGGTATGTCCTGCTCCCTCACATGTACGGCTCGACTTCTTAATCATGAACACAGTGCAGTGATTTAGTGAAATCAAACGCAATACTCAGACGAAGTAATCCTTGTGTGTTCCAGCGGCTGGAGGTGAACCAGACACTTCGCACAGTGGGGGCCTATGACTGGGAGTTCTTCACAGTGCAACAGTACCATTTTCTGGTGGTGGCCAACACCTTTGACGGCAGGACCACTTCTGTCAGCTCCACCATCTTCATTTGGAACCAGGGACGCTTCCAGCACTTTCAGGACATTCCTGTGAGTAGCCATCAGTTCCACTTGTCTAAAGACCTGATGTCCTGACCCTATAGAGAGTAGCTGTGTGCTAAGTTCTCATGTGTGCAGACACAGGGGGCAGTGGACTGGGAGGCCTTCTCCTTTGAGGGCAGGTACTTCCTGGCTGTGGCCAACAGTCAGAGAGTGTCTGAGACAGGCCCGAGTGACTACAGTATCAACTCCACTGTGTATGAACTCAACCCACTCACACTCACCTTCCAGCGCTTCCAAGATGTCCTCACGCACAGGTTTGTCCTCCTCACGCACAAATCTTAAATCTTGTGATCCTCCAAGCGCAAACACTACAGAGCCAAAATTTGGGAGCTGACAAAGCTAGCCCAGCTAGCATCAGCTGTTACCTGAAAACAGTCAGCATACGAGGGATCCTGTTATTGTTTTCTTGCGGGATATTTGGTGTGTTACAGGTACAGAGTGCCTCCTGGAGGATGGGCTGAAGCAGGGAAGCGTGCCGTGGCACTCACCAGGATGACTCATCCACCAGGATGAGTCATCCTGGTGGGTGAGTAGCCCCGTTCGTCTGCTCATCCGAGGGGAAGGATAGAAACTATTCCCTAGCTAAAGACTGCAGGAATCAATCCAAAAAACACTTTGGGCACATATATACGAGGCACCAATAGCACTGTAAGAAGGTTAAAATCTCTGAAAAGTCGATTTTGCATGATATAGGTCCTTTAAAGTGAGCAGATAAACTGCCACTTATGACTCCAATGTTAAATGCCACGGCAATTAGTATTGTAAGCAAACCAACAACAGGCTTTAACATGTGACCGTGGAAGTGTGAGGCCATGGTCTTTCTAAAACAGTCAGACGGACATAACCTGCTAGTTTTATGTGAGGTGGAGAAGAGACTCTTTCTCATCTCCACTGGTTACTGCTCCATTGGCGGCGTTGGCGCTGCCCTTACATTCACAGGGGAGGGGACAAACAAGCGCACAGGGGTCACAGCAAAGTACGTGACATAAACAAAGCGAAAACTGGATTCATAGTGATGTACTGTGGACTGGGCGTCATTTGGGGACACGGACATGGGTGAGAAGGGCGCAGTTTCACTTTAGAGCTTTACGAGAGCTGAGTAATAAGTGTTCTTTTTGTTGTTTCCTGTGATTGTATCTCATGCGATCGTCACTTCCTTTGCTTCTGACACGCTGCTCAGTTGTTGCACATTCAATACATTTTTGTATCACTCAAAAATCACAATAGCAGTTGCCTCGAAGGGCAACAGTAAATAACTGATGAAACAATGTTCATAGGAAATTAGCAAATGGATAACTGTCCCTCTGACACCTACATCGCTGTGCTGAGATCCAATAGAACCAGGACTGAGACCAGTCCATCATCAGCAGCTAATAACAAATCATTTGTGACTTTAACTAGTGCAGTTTCAGTGTGTGGGGGGCTCTGAACCCTGACTGGAAAACTTCAAATAAGTTATTGTCCTGTAGATGGTGACAAAGCTGTTTAACTACAACTCTTTCAAGGATTTTAGAGACAAAGGGTGGATTTGAAATAGGTCTGTAGTTTATCAACTGGTCAGGATCAAGTTTAATCAACTGGTAGGATCAGATGAGGCTTTTTCAGGAGCGGTTTAATGACTGCATGTTTGAAGGCTGTGGAACATAACCACTTTTTAGTGAAGTATTTATTATATTATTTTATGTAGAACTAGGGAAGGATATTTTTCTGAAATAATTGGAAGCTGCAGTAACAACTCGCGTGTCCTGTTTGCCACAGTAAACAGATGAACAAACCCTCCAGCTCAGCTGCCGTTAGAACTCATTTCCACATCCAAGTGTAATGAGTTTGCATTATTCTTTAATGACAAAGTTCAGGGCATTAAAAATGCTATCAATTCTACAATGCAAAAATAAACCTCAAACCACCTACACACTTAGAGCTGACTCACTTTGCACCTGTAACTGACAAAACTGTCCAGGAGTTCATCACCAGTCTGAGTTCATCTACATGCTGCCTCGATGTGTGACCTCCAGATTTCTAAAGTCTGTGCTGAACAGTTTGTTCGCACCACTCACTCACATAGTTAACAAGTCGCTTCAATCTGGAACATTCCCAATTTCTTTGAAAACTGCGGTCATAAAGCCTCTCCTGAAGAAGAGCAGTCTTGATGCCGCAGTACTGAGTCATTACCGGCCCATCTCTAATCTGCCATTTTGGGGCAAAGTCCTTGAAAAGGTTGTTTACCAACAGCTCACTGATTTCCTCTTAATAAACAACTCATTTGATGTTTTCCAGTCAGGTTTTAGACCTCATCACAGCACTGAGACTGCTGTTGTCAAGGTGACAAATGACATCCACCTGAACACTGACGCGGGCAAAGCCTCAGTCTTAATTCTGTTAGATCTGAGTGCTGCTTTTGACACTGTCGATCATGGGACCCTCTTACAGAGACTAGAGGACTGGGTGGGCATCACTGGCACTGCCTAAACTGGTTAAAGTCCTATCTGGAAGACAGGAAATTCTTTATCGAAATTGGTAACTGTGTCTCAGACCAGATGCCCCTGACCTGTGGGGTGCCCCAAGGGTCAATCCTGGGACCCCTTCTGTTCAACCTCTACATGCTGCCGTTAGGTCAGTTGATACGCAGCGAGAATGTGTCCTATCACAATTACGCAGACGACACTCAGATCTATGTCTCACTGACGGCAGGTGAATATGGACCAGTGGATTCACTCTGTCACTGCATCCAACAGATCAGTGTGTGGATGCAAAACAACTTTCTCCAGCTGAACTCAGACAAGACTGAAATCATCGTCTTTGGCCCACAGAAACAAAGAGAAAGTGTTAACTGTCACCTCCAGAGTCTCGCTCTAAAACCTACAAAACAAGTTAGAAATCTGGGGGTAATAATGGAGTCAGACTTGAATTTTAACAGCCTCGTCAAATCAATAACATCAGCAGCTTTTTACCATCTAAAAAACATTGCCAAAATCAAAAGTCTAGTGTCTAAACCAGACTTGGAGAGACTTATCCATGCGTTTGTCTCTAGTAGATTAGACTACTGTAACGGCCTGCTCACTGGCCTCTCCAAACGAGCTGTAAAACAGCTGCAGTACATCCAGAACGCTGCTGCTCGGGTCCTGACTAGAACCAGGAAGTACGATCACATTAGTCCTGTGCTCAGGTCTCTGCACTGGCTCCCTGTGGCTCAGAGAATAGACTTCAAAGCAGCTCTGCTTGTATACAAGTCTCTCCATGGCCTAGCACCAAAGTACATCTCGGACATGTTAGTGCCATATGAACCATCTCGGACTCTGAGGACCTCAGGGACCGGCTCCTGCTGGTGCCAGAGTCAGGACTAAACATGGGGAATCTGCGTTTCAGTTTTATGCAGCTAAAATCTGGAACAGTCTCCCTGAGGATGTGAGACAGGTTCTACTCTGGCAATGTTCAAATCTAAACTAAAAACTGTTTTGTTTGGCTGTGCATATGACTGAAATGCTTTTCTTTGCACTCTTCTCTTTTATGTCTTGAACTATTATTTTGTGATTTTCTGCCATGTCTTTGTGATTTTAATGCATTTTTTCCTGTTGTGTGAAGCACTTTGAATTGCCTTGTGTATGAATTGTGCTCTACAAATAAACTTGCCTTGCCTTGCCTTGCCTTAAGAATAGAATCTATAATTAGGGGGGAGATGTCTTTGAGGAGTCTGCTTGGAATCGGTCTGAGAATACAAGTATGACGTTCTAGAGGACATAATGGCTGAAGTTCTCTCTGCTTGATCAACAGCAGTGAACCTTTCTAGTGTTACTGATGGATTTATATGGGACACTAGTTTTACAGCTTGGGCTTGCTCAGGGCTAATAGTGGGAGGAGTTTCATCTAATTTATCTCTGATTGTTTTTATTTTATTGTTAAAAAATACAAGAAAATCATTAGAGCTGAGAGTAGCTGGGACAGTTTGTTACCCTGGCTACAGTGCTGAAAAGAAATCTAGTGTTATTTTTGTTGACTTCTGTTAAATTTGAATAGTATCTGGTTTGGGCCTTACGCAGAGCTTGCTTATAGGACATTAGGCATATTTTCCATGCTTTTAGGGATTCCTCCGTATGGGAGCGACAAAATGGTCTTTCTAATTTTTTCTTTAGAGTTTTTTCAATAGAACATAAAAACAACATAAAACATGACATAGAGAGTTGATAGAGAGTTGATAGTTCTAAAGTTATAGTCCAGCATATCTGTCCCATTTTGTCTAAAGTCCTACAAATTTGTCCTTTTTCAAATTTAGTCCGAATGGAACTTTGCTCGTTGTTGACGAACCTCATATGGAATATCTGGAGCGAAGAAGACGCGCTTGCCTTTGTACTGGAGGTCTCCTTTAAGTTTTGCAGCCTTCAGGACATGTTCCTTCTATTGTGATGGAGGGGACAGCAACTCCTGAGCCCAAAATTAGCTCAGGAATGACCTTCTCAAGAAAATGTTCAGTATTTCCAAATCCAGGATCTTACTTTTTATATTCTTGACCTCCTTCCGTAGTGCGAAGCTCCAGCAGCTGTATTGTTTGAAATATGGAACTCAGCCTCATCTATGTCTTTTTCCTTCCTCTCCTTCCTCTACGCCCGCAAGCCTCAAGTTAGGATGACGAGATCTGGACCCCAAATCCAGGAGCTAATTCTTCGTGTTCTCTGACTCCAGCGTCATCACCCTGACCCGCAGCGCCTCCATCTCGGCCCTTACTGTCTGCAGGTCGACCGTATTGTCTGAAACACGCTGCTCGACTTCCTCAATGAGTGTTCCAGTTATTCCATCAGCTTTGAGTTTAGCGGTCACTGCCTCTGACACTGTCGGAGCTATGGTCGCTAATCACTTTTAAAACCACGTTTTGCAGCAGAAGTGTGATGTGTGCCAATTCAGTGCGTCACCATGACTGGACGTCCATGGGCTCATTTGTTCTGACTGTTTTATGGCTATCATATCACAGATGTTATGCTGACACCACAAACATTAACAGTGGCTTTAAAATATATTATGAGGGTCCAAGTAGAAGAAGCAAATCTGGGCCTAAATCGGGCAACATTTCAGACATGATTTGTGATCTATACTCTGAAAGTAACAGATTTTGTGCATTATTTAAAGCAGACCGAAGTAATATTTCCACTTTATTGAATAGATTAGATATGTATTTTCAGGGTGTTTGAAGTGTCTGTTATCGCCCCCTGCTGTCTCTGTGCAGGAAAACAGCTTTGCAACATTTACCGACATTGACCCGACAATTGAGCTGAGAAACCTTGGCTCTTTTTTAATGTTTGGCAATGTGAGTTGTTTTTGTTTGTGTCTTATTATGAGAATGAAAGAAAGATTTTGCTTTGACGTTACTGACATTGTATTTTCACAAGGGAGCTGCAGGGGGAGCCATATCACCAGAGTTATAGCTCTGCTTTAAATCAGTGTAATCCCTCTTTCATCTAGAAGTGTTAAATTACAAAAATATATTCCGTTGTTGTCACCAGGACACTGTTTTTTGTTTTTTTTTAAAACAAGACATTTCGATTTTAATCCAAAATTCATTCTCAGTCTCTCACCCTCTGATCCTCCTCCTCATCCTCTGATCCTCTTCCTCACAGTCTGATCCTCCTCTTTCCCCACCTGTCCTCACCCTCTGGTCCTCCTCTTCACCCTCTGGTCCTGCTCCTCACCCTTTGGTCCTCCTCTTCACCCTCTGGTCCTCCTCACGCTCCGGCCCTCCACCCCCACTGATCTTCCTCCACACCCTCTTATCCTCCTCATCACCCTCTGGCCCTCCTCTTCACCCTCTGATCCTCCTCCTCGTGCGCTGGTCCTCACGCTCTGATCCTCCTCCTCATCCTCTGATCCTCTTCCTCACAGGCTGATCCTCCTCTTTCCCCACCTGTCCTCACCCTCTGGTTCCTCCTCTTCACCCTTTGGTCCTCCTCTTCACCCTCTGGTCCTCCTCACGCTCTGGCCCTCCACCCCACTGATCTTCCTCCAACACCTCTTATCCTCCTCATCACCCTCTGGCCCTCCTCTCACCCTCTTGATCCTTCTCCTCGCCGTCTGGTCCTCACCCTCTGGTCCTCCTCTTCACCCTCTGGTCCTCCTCCTTGTCAGCCTCTGATCTTCACCCTTGCTCTCTGGTCCTCCTCCTCACGATCTGGTCCTCCTCCCCCTCTGATCTTCCTCCTCACCCTTCTGGTCCTCCTCCTCACCCTCTAATCTCCTCCTTACCATCTGATCCCCGTCCACACACTCCTTGTCACTCTCCACCTCCTTGTCACACTCCTCCTCATCATCCCTTTGTCCTCCTCCTCACCCTCTGATCCTGATCATCACCCTCTGGCCCTCCTCTTCACCCTCTGGTCCTCCTCCTCTAATCCTCCTCCTCACTCTCTGATCCTCCTCCTTCTCATCCTCTGGTCTTCCCCCTTGTCAGCCTCTGATTCTCCGCCTCGTCCTCTTGTCCTTCTCCTCTGACCTTCCTCTTCACCCTCTGGTCCTCCTCTTCACCCTCTGGTCCTCCTCACTCTCTGGTCCTCACCCTCTGGTCCTCCTCCTCAGCCTCTAATCTTCCTCCTCACACTGTCCTCCTCCTCCTCACACTCTGATCCTCCTCTCTTCTCACCCTCTGGTCTTCCTCCTCACACTCTGATCCTGCTCATCACCTGGTCCTCCTCCTCACCCTCTGATCCTCCTACTCACCCTCTGATCCTCCTACTCGCCCTCTGGTCCTCCTCTTCACTCTGTGGTCCTCCTCTTCATCCTCTATTCCTCCTCCTCACCCTCTGGTCCTCCTCATCACGCCCTGGTCCTTCTCCTAACTCTCGGGTCCTCACCCTCTGGTTCTCCTCCATACCCTCTGGTTCTCCTCCATGCCCTCTGGTCCTCCTCCTCGCCCTCTGGTCCTCACCCTCTGGTCCTCATCCTCACCCTCTGATCCTCCTCCTTACCCCAGGTCCTCACCCGCTGGGCTTCACCCTCTGGTCGTCCTCCACACGCTGTGGTCCTCCTCCTCACCTTCTGATCCACTCCTCGCATGCTTGGTCCTCACCCTCTGATCCTCCTCCCCTGATCTGTGTGTGGTGTCTGTGCAGTGCGGTGGACTGGGAGTTCTTCACTGTGGGAGACGAAAGGTTCTTGGTGGTAGGAAACTCTCATGATGGCAGTTCCTATTCTCTGAACAGTGTCATCTACAGGTGAGTGTGTGAACTGCAGCGGCAGTCTTGGATCAATGTTATTTATTTCATTCCGCATCTATGTAAATAATCTTTGTGTTGAGCTGTCTGATGTCATGCGGTACTTTACTGTTGTTTGACTGGAACGCGCCATTGAGACTTTACAGTCTGTCTTTGTTGTAATGCAGTCCCTAAAACAAAAGCCATGATCTTTCTCGCATGGGGTGCCATACGGGATGATATCCCTCAGATCATGTCCTCTCATGGAAACCCTATTGCATTTGTTTCAAACGTGGCTAACAGGGTTTGTTGATAGCCCTCCCCTGTCGCTAAACAAATGCTGAAAGCACTGCCGTTCGTCCTATCCTATATGCATGAACAAACCCTCTGGAACTTGCGGAAGTGCGAGAGTGTTCTTGTGGCGGGAGCTTCTGGTCCGGATGGACCGTAGCCTCATGCCTGAGGGGAGTGGCTCCAATAGTCCATGTCCAGGGTGAGAAGGATCAGCTGTGATCCGACCTGCTCGTCCCAGAGCCCTGGAGACGTACAGGTCCTGCAGAGATGGAAGTCTGCAGCCGATCACCTTCTCAGCAGAACGCACAATGCGCTGTTGTCTCTGTTTGTCCCTGGCTGTGGCTCCAGCAGAGGGCGCTGTAGTCTCTGTTTGTCCTGGCTGTGGCTCCAGCAGAGGGCGCTGTAGTCTGTTTGTCCCTGGCTGTGGCTCCAGCAGAGGGCGCTGTAGTCTCTGTTTGTCCCTGGCTGTGGCTCCAGCAGAGGGCGCTGTAGTCTCTGTTTGTCCCTGGCTGTGGCCCAGCAGAGGGCGCTGTAGTCTCTGTTTGTCCCTGGCTGTGGCTCCAGCAGAGGGTGCTGTAGTCTGTTTGTCCCTGGCTGTGGCTCCAGCAGAGGCCGCTGTAGTCTCTGTTTGTCCTGGCTGTGGCTCCAGCAGAGGGCGCTGTAGTCTCTGTTTGTCCCTGGCTGTGGCTCCAGCAGAGGGCGCTGTAGTCTCTGTTTGTCCTGGCTGTGGCTCCAGCAGAGGGCGCTGTAGTCTCTGTTTGTCCCTGGCTGTGCTCCAACAGAGGGCGCTGTAGTCTCAGTTTGTCCCTGGCTGGCTCCAGCAGAGGGCGCTGTAGTCTCAGTTTGTCCCTGGCTGTGGCTCAGCAGAGAGGGTGCTGTAGTCTCTGTTTGTCCCTGGCTGTGGCTCCAGCAGAGGGCGCTGTTAGTCTCAGTTTGTCCCTGGCTGTGGCTCCAGCAGAGGGCGCTGTAGTCTCTGTTTGTCCCTGGCTGTGGCTCCAGCGTACCACACGGTGATGGAGGAGGTGAGGATGGACTCAAGGATGGCCGTGTAAAACTGCACCATCATCTGCACTGGAGCTTGGCTTTCCTCAGCTGCAGCAGGAAGTACATCCTCTGCTGGGCCTTCTTGATGAGGGAGCTGATGGTGGGCTCAGGTGGTGCCGAGGAAGCGGAAAGAGTTCACGGTGGTGATGGGGTCTGTCATGGTGAGGGGGAGCTGGGGGGCTGTGACTTTCCTGAAGTCCACGATCCTCTCGTAAAATAGGAAATGGGTCAGAGCACTCCATGCGATTCACAGACACACAAACAAAATAAACCTTAAGGGTAACAAAAACAAGCAAAAAGAGTGATGGGGGTGCATAAATTACCACAGCATACGGGAAGTAATGGGGCCAAATTGAGATGTTCAGAACACCAAGCCCCACACCAGACGGGTGCCCACGCTCAGGCCAGACCCTGCGGCAGAAAGGACAATTAGTAAAATGGTACGATAAAATCCTATCAGTGAAACAGTGTTTCACCCGAACAAGCAAACAAAAATGAAACAACAGCTTGCCAATGACCAAAATGAAACAAACAAATGATGTTAGTTATTCATTTAAATCCTAAAGTCATTAACTGAACGCCGGCCATACTAGGGCTCCAAACGCCGAAGAGAAACGGCCATGGCTGCGTCACACCCAGCTACAACAAGGGAGAGAGGGGAGAAATCACGCCTTGAACCAGACAAACATAAAAAGTCTGACCTACACCTACCCCATGCCTCAGAGCTGCAGTTTAACTGTGCGTGCCATCCTCCACCTTAAATATACTATTTAGCCACCAGCATCTGGTACGGTGGCTCCTGTGGGAAAAACCACAGCACGTTATACAAGGTTTTTAAAGGCATGCCAAAACACCCAAGGAAAGTCTTTCCACAGAGAATCTAAAACAAACCCACAAACACAGTTTCTATTATTGTAATTTCTCCCATTGGAAATGATTCTGCGTTGACTAATTACCCATCATATTTGGGAGCTGAGGATGGTGTGTTCTGTGTCCTTTGCCTGGTGTGGATGTTTTGTGACATTTGCGTTCACAGCTGTGCAGACAAACAAGTCTGTAAAGGTTCATGCAAAGAAAATACACAAGTAAACAGTCCTAAAACCTACTCCGACTTTAGCAAAGAAGTAACATACAACAGTAACAATAGGAGTATACAGTGCATTTACGTTTACTGTACAAACTACTGTAGCTAACCATTTGTGTACCCGCAGTTTTTGTTATCATCATCAGCTTGTCATCAGATCAGTTGTTGACAGATATCGCACAATGGCCACGGTAAACCAACTAATAACTGTATAAACAGCACGCACCAAAGCCAAAAACATTAAGAAATACTCATTTAGCTGTGCAATAACAAAGGTGCAAAAAGATAAGGTGCAGCCATCTCTCTCTCTGATCTGACGCCAGATGTTTACTCATGTCTGGATCTAGTGCGGCCCCTTTCATGTTCTCTTCCGTTCCTCCTCCGACAGTCTTCAACTTCTTGTATCCTTCAGCCATCACAAACTGGCAAAAATACTAGCGCTAAAATCATAAACCTGTGCCACATGTAAAAGAGCTGATGGGGGACTGATCAGAACTTCAAATCAATAGTATTGTATCACCACAACCTGAACTCACATACCCCATGTTGATGGCTCCATCTCTTGGCGCTATTCAGTTCTCTGTGTTTTGCATCTTCCTGAGAAGGACCTCTGCTGCTCCTGGGGTTCTCAAACATGTATCTTTCAAACATACATGTTTTGTATCTTTGAAAGTCAAAATAGACAACGGAACATACAATTCAAATCTCAATTTTCTCTTTCTAAGCTCCTGACAAATGTTGTGGAACTTTGCTCGTTGTTGACGAACCTCGTATGGAATATCTCGGGCAAAGAACTGGAGGTGTTGGGGAGACATCCATGGACTCGCTGGACTGTAAGGTGCTGGTTCAGGTTTTTAGCTGTCACTGCTCTGGAGTGCCGGCCAGAGCACCACTTGAGGCCCAGACAGATAACCGGACTGATGGAAACCACAAAGAGACGCAAAGAAGGGTTCAGGAGCTTTCTTATGTTGTCTTGTCTTTGTCGTTTGGATTAAATTTGGGAGTATTTGTTCCATTCTTTTGGACATAATTGAGGTGTATATAGGATATACGATAGTCCATATTCAGAATAGAAATGGGTCTGTATGAGGCACATTCCAGTCGGTCCTTCCCTTCTTTTGGTATCAGGGATATGATGACTTCCTTCCAACTAGGAGTCTGAGTACGTGCCCAGTTAAAAGTTGCCTAAAGGAAACGAGTAAGTGTGTCTTTTAAAGCTTTATTCCACTCTGAGGTGAACCCATAACTCACTTCCGGGCGCTGGTGAGAGCCGGCTGCTCGTTGCAACGTTCTCCCTCTTTTCTGTCTTTTCTTTTGCTCTCTTGATTGTAATCTTGTAAATACTCGCTGGAATTTGTGTACATTTCCTTGTAAGGCCAGGGCTCACAGACACGAGTTGGCTCCGCTTTGATTCAACTTTTTTTTCGTTGGATTATTGCTTGTTTTTGTCGCTACGATGTGTGTTGCCCCCCAGCCCCCCCGGCCTATGCGTCTACACAAAGGTTCAGCTGTTGGAGCTCCGGAGCGCGGTGGTTTTCCCCGGGGACCGACACGAGATTCCAGTGTGGAACGAACTTTGCTGGGAAGAACCAGGTCTGAAGCATCTTTGTCGTCCACTAGCGAGCAAGGTTGCATAGGTGGCAGTCCGGCCGGTCGCTTTCGAGGCCGGCACGCGGGACGTAAACTCCGGGAGAAGAAAAGATGCTTCAGACCTGTTCTCCCAGCAATCGTCACGGGAAACGTGAGATCTCTCCAGAAATAAGGCATCCGAGCTGGTGGGACTCACGCGGTCCCAGTGGGAGTACAGGGACAGCAGCGTCATGCTTTTTACGGCGACATGGTTGACCCCAGAAATGCCGGACTCTACTATTTCTTTGGACCACTTTCATCTGCTGCGAGCGGACAGAACAAGGGAGAGCGGTCAGAAGAGAGGAGGAGGCCTGGCTGTGTTTGGGAACGAGAAGTAGTGCAAACCTGGACACTGCACAGTGAAGGAGCAGCTGTGTAACAAAGACATTGAACTGTTGGCTGTTGGCATGAGGCCGTATTATCTGCCCCGGGAGTTCTCACACGTGATTGTGTATGTGGCCCCCTCTGCCAACGCTGACAATGCTTGTGAAGCACTGCTCTCCTGCACCAGCAGGTTACAGACCCAGCACCCACAGGCTCTCTTCCTAGTGTCTGGTGACTTCAACCACGCTTCTCAGGATCAGGATCAGGATATATTTATTGCCATTGTCAATGAACAAATTCACAACATAGGAACGTGACTTGATGACAGATGCGACATGAGAGACATGCATAAAGAGCACCGGCCACCGGGGCGCCCTCGCTTTCGCGTGGCGCCTACTCGGGAACTTGAACTCTTAGAAAATGAAAACGAAAACAGTTTCAGCGATAGGCATACAATGATAAACAACACATATTGAGTACATTACACGAGGTCAACGTGATGGAATATTTTCAGTGGATATTGGGGGCAGGGACACAAAACAAGATAACACAAAGATTAGGATGTGGGATGTGCAGACGGTGAGTGAAGGCCAAAATCTTGTTTTGTGTAAGTGTCTGCGTCTTCAGCACGGCCTTGAACGCCTGTTGCTCCCCAGCCCGGGGATAAGAAAGGGGAGGAGAGAGATACAGGGGCACAGCAGCGAAAAGAGAATAAATACTTTTATACATTTTGTTGATCAATGATTTACGATCAAATAATCCAATCGTTTCTGGTCCTCTGTGTGCGATCAGCTTGATTCATTGAGTTACTCCGTCCGACAGCGAAAAGTTCCCATTTCCTTGATTGAATCCCCCAAAGTCTTTTGCATCTCCGTGGTCCGAAATAAGATGTTACGGTTCAGATCAGTGAGTTGCACCGTGCCGCGCTCAAGTCTCTGTTCGAGTCCTTTCATTCTTTCACTCAAATCCAAAAACCTTTTCATGTTGATGTCAAACAGTTGTTGGGTGAATTTTTCTGTCTTCCCAATTTTCCGATAGACCAGGGCGACTCCGAGCCCAATTAGGAGGAATCCTGCTATCATGAATCCAAATACGAATAGGTCCTCCACATCTTCAATGAGCAGGGGCTCGATGCATAGAACCTGCCAGTTCTTGTAATAGTCCTCGAACGTACCCCGCTGGGGACGTCCCCTCGGGACAGGTTGCTTCTCCCGGGGAAGCTTTTCTCTGGGAAAAAACTTTATCCAATGCACTCAGAGACCAATCAATTAGATTCATTATTCCGGAGAACAACAGGTGATCCAGCGCACTGTGATTTAGAGAGAAAAAGAGAAAAAAAAAAACACGACGAGAGAGGCAAAAGTAGCAGGCAGCAGCGGGAGCAGAGGAAGACACGTCCGCACAGGAGGGAGGAGTGGACAAGTCCCTCATCTGTTCTGCAACAATACACCCAGTATGTCACCTGTCCACCAGAGACAAGAAACACTGGACTTGTTCTTTGCCAACACCAAGGAGGCTTATTCTTCATCCTCCCCAAGTAACTGACAACAATCTTGTACATCTGCGGCCTGTGTATGAACCCATTGTGCACAGGCAGCCTGCGGAGCCCCGTGGACTGTTGAGAGCGAGGAGGCTCTGAGGGACTGCTTTAGCACCACTGTCTGGTCTGAACTTCATGACCCACATGGGGAGGACATCAACATCATCACAGAGTGCATCACAGACTGCATAAACTTCTGTTTTGAAAAACATTGTACCCTCCGGACGGTGCGGTGTTTTCCAAACAACAAGCCGTGGATTAACCATGAAAGCTCTGCTGAGGGAGAAGAAGAGAGCTTTCAAGTCAGGGAACAAGGAAGAGCTGAGGACCGTGCAGAAGAAGCTGAGAAGGAGGATCAGGCAGGTGGAAGCCAGCTACAAGAGGAAAATGGAGGAGCAACTGCAGCAGCAGAACATTCAGGGAGTGTGGAGGAGCCTGAAAACCATCTCAGGCTTCAAAGTCCCCCCTGTCCAGACGGAGGGCTTACAGTGGGTGAATGAACTAAACTCTCACTTCCTGAGATGTGATCAATCACCCCTCCCCCTGTGTAGGTGGGTGTAATCTGAGGCCGATAATAAAACTAGTACAGATATAGAGGAATCAAGTTTATTGGATTGGTACCAAGGTATAGGAAATGCAAGGAACAGAAAGAGAGGAACAGAATAGAATTGATGCAACCCAAGGGAGGGAAGACCCCGTTCACGTGTGTCTCTGGGGTTTTTATCTCATTCCGGTCCTCACCATACTTCCATATAGGGTCATAACCTCTAGCTCCGTTCAAGTCTGACTGACAACAGCACATGTGAGTTTAACTTAGATCTGCATATCTCAGGCACATGTCTAGACTTTACATACTTACACCCTGCACAGCTGCATGCTCTCACCTCCACAGCTGGAAAATGGCCCACACCCGTTCCTCTTCACACCTCTGCTTCGGCCTTTCAGCTCACCACTCCACCTGGACTCGCCCATCCCCCCAGCGCACAGTCCCCCGGCCAACCACCTGCTGTCACAGCAGCACAGGTGAGGAGAGAGATGAAGAGGATTAAAACAAGGAAGGCAGCAGGACCAGACGGCATCAGCTCCAGGCTCCTTAAGTCCTGCGCAGATGAGCTGTGCGGAGTTATGGAGCATGTCTTCAACATGAGCTTGAAGCTGAGGGTGGTCCACAGGTCTGGAAGACCTCCTGTGTGGTAACAGTGCCCAAGACACTGCTCGCCAAAGACCTCAACAGCTTCAGGCCGGTGGCTCTCACGTCCCATCTGATGAAGACACTGGAGTGGCTGGTCCTGGACCACCTCCGCTCCACCGAGAGCTCAGCCATGGACCCACTGCAGTTGGGAGTGGAGCACGCCGTCATCTCCCTGCTGCACCGCTGTGAGGATCCTATTTTTGGATCTCTCCAGCGCCTTCAACAACATCCAGCCACTGCTCCTGAGGGACAAGCTGGAGACAGCTAGTGTGTACTACGACCTGGCAGAGTGGATCCTGGATTATCTCACATACCGACCCCAATTTGTGAGAGCCCGGGACTGTGTGTCTGACACTCGGACCTGCAGTGCGGGGGCTCTCCAGGGCACTGTCCTCGCACCCTCCTGAGGAGACTCCAGTCCTTTGGAGTGACAGGGCCACTCCTGAGGACCTTCTACAACTCGGTGGTGGCATCAGCCCTCCTGTACGGTGTGGTCTGCGGGAGCAGCAGCATCACAGAGAGGGAGAGGGAGAAGCTGGACAAAGTCATCAAGAAGTCCAGCTCCATCCAGGGCTGTGCTCTGGACTCGGTGCAGGAGGTGGGGGACAGAAGGGTCCTGGCTAAACTCACATCTATGCTGGACCATGAGTCTCGCCCCCTGCAGGACACTGCTCTGGAGAGCAGCTTCGGTGACAGACTGATCCACCGTCGCTGCGTGAAGGAGAGGTTTCACAGGTCTTTCCTTCTGCTGCTGTCAGACTTTACAACAAACACTGTTAGTCCTGAACGTGTCACTCAGCTTTCATAATCCTGTGCAATACTGTTATACTACTGTGCAATACTGTCATACTCCTGTGCAATACTGTTATACTCCTGCAATACTGTTATACTCCTGTGCAATACTGTTATACTCCTGTGCAATACTGTTATACTCCTTCGCAATACTGTGACACACTGTCAATCATTCCTGGTGCAATATTTTCTGTCCATATGACAGCTGTAAATAAGAGTGTTATTTTTATTATTGAGGCGATAAGGGTTTTCTTTTTTTTCTAAGTTATTAGGCCCAAGCGGCTCAAACTGTGTAAGGCCATGCAAAGCACGGCTGTGTAAGTGCGCACGAAAAGAGTGTTTGAGAGCTCGCCCGGTCTCAAACACTCACTAATGCACTCCTCCACTCATGTACGTCCCGTGCATACTAATTAGTAGTAAGAAAATGTAACATTATCGCCGTAAACGGGCGAAGCCCGTGCAAAAGTGCGCACAAAGTGCATATCAGCATTTAATGCAAAAATTGAACACTATTATTGTATAGAGGGCCAATAACAGAAAGGCGGCGGAGTCCACTCAAAATTAACGAAAATGCCTGTCAGTGACCAGAGACCCACACCATGACGCGAGCGCTTTCCGAAAATGTACAGTTCATGATATTTGAAAAATGGGAAACATTGTTTATGCATCGGAATATTCTTTCTATTTCTTTCTTCTTCTTCTTGGGACCAACCCCCCTATTTTTCACCTAGTGAACATTGACGAAAAGACAGGAAAATTTGCACACCTCTAAAAATTGTGCCTCGCTACATTCTGGCTATCTCCCCCAAAAAATTGTATTGTTGAAGGATTTAATTTGGCGCAGAGGTAAATGGTGACAAGAGAAGTAAAAAAATGAAACAAATTCATTTGGCAGAGTGAAATAAAATTTTATATGGGGAGCAAAATATTTAGTTTTTGGAAATGTTATGAAATTTAGCCCGAAATTACATTTTGGCGTCCTGATCAAAAAATCCAATCAGACCCATGTCATATGTTATTCCAATGGGAAAATCGCCAAATCTCTGAAATTTTAACACACTTACACTTTATACTTTTACAAACTCCTCCTCGGGCGTTTGCCCGACTAACCTAAAATTTGGCGAGACTCATCTTCAGGAGACATCAATAGTTATCAAAAATGTTATTGTAAGTGTTATGGTTTGTGTGCGGCAAAGCCGCACATTTTGGCAAGAATTTCAAAAAGATGACCTTGTGACTGGGGACCACAAAAAGGAGTGGGCCATCAAAAGTTATTCAACTTCTTCTTAAAAAAATGATGGTTTTGTGCGGCGCAGCCGCAAACTTTTAACAAAATATTGACATTTTCAGTACACAATAATTTGTAAAGCAAAGGGGGAGAAAGCGCAATAGCGCCACAGATTCGGCAGTAGGTGTAATAAAAAGAGGAAAATTGTGGCGCGTCAGCGCCCCCTCTTGTGTTGCGGGCAGCAGCGTGGCGGTGGCGTGGCAAGGGCCGATCGTTGCCGCTTGCGGCTATATTCTGTTTTTATTATTATACTGTGCCTAATCTGTTTCTGTACCTAATCTTTGCGCCTTGTATTTCCAACACTGTTATTTCAGCTCGTAATTTTTAATATTGTTCTTCTGATATAACAGGCAAATGAAAGTGTACAGAAAGGAATTCATATCATCCTCTTTATCGTCTGGAAATTTTGAGAAAATATTTTTATAGAATGTTTCAAATGCTGATTGAATTTGGTCTTGTTTGGTTAAGATTACAACACAGGATCTTCCTTTTCATATTCTTGCTCTCTGTCTGCAGCTCATCTCCTTTTCAGATCCCTTATGTTGCTTTCAAACTGTTCAAATCAGCTCCAATCATTGTTCTAATTCAGAGTCACCTCATCTCACAATCAGAATCAGAATCAGAATCAGAAAAGGTTTATTGCCATTGTCAATGAACAGACATAGGAACTTGTCTCGGCATTAAGGTGCAACATAAAACACTGAGCAATAATAAAAACAACATATATGAAATCCAAAGGGCATGCATTAAGAAACAGTCTCCTTCCTCCAGCAGTATTATGGCGTGAGAACACTGTCTCCGCGGGGGAAGAATTGCGGTTAGACTTGCTAGCCATGTTAGCCTTGTTAGCTTGTGAGACGGGACGTTTTTTAATGGGGCCGTTGGTCGGCAGCTTTGTTTGTCTTGGTCCCTTAACTTGACCAGGGTTGTGTCTTCCTTGTCCACTCATTTCTTGTTCGTCATTTCTGGGATTGTGTGGGTCAAACGATATTTTTAAGGCTAGTTTCTGCAGCAGTGAAGGGAGCAAACAATTTCCGAAACCGGAAGTCGTGACATGTTCTTTCATAACACCATGTCAAAGTGCTCATTATTCACACTGACTGTCGGAGAAACTGTGGCACCAGGAGACAAACCATTTCCATTGTTTTGGGACTGTCCTGTTGCTCAGAAATATTGGACTGAAATCAACAAAGAGCTTCATTTTTTTTAATTGACATTGACAGACAAAGATCGGTTCACAAGCCCCCTATGACGAAAAAAAAACCAAGGCCAGTTACGTCGCCCGGATTGGCGTTACCGGGGCCCCACCCTGGAGCCAGGCCTGGCGTGGGTGCTCGACGGCGAGCGCCTGGTGGCCGGGTCTTTCCCCACGGGGCCCGGCCGGGTGCAACCCAAACGAGTGACGTGGGGCCGTCCTCCCGTGGACCCACCACCTGCAGGAGGATCCGTAAGGGGCTGGTGCAGAAGCCCTTACGGTTCCGACTAGAACGGTTTCCGACTAGATATAGTCGGCCTCACCTCCACGCACAGTTTGGGCACTGGAACCCATCCTCTTGCGAGGGGCTGGATGCTCCACTTCTCTGGTGTTGCCTGCGGGGAGAGGCGGCGGGCTGGCGTGGGCTTGCTTATTGCCCCACAGCTCAGCCGCCATGTGTTGGAGTTTACCCCAGTGAACGAGAGGGTCGCGTCCCTACGCCTTCGGGTTGGGGACAGGTCTCTCACTGTGGTGTCGGCCTACGGGCCGAACAACGGTGCTGAGTACCCGGCCTTTCTAGGAGTCCTGGGAGGGGTACTGGACAATGCACCGACCGGGGACTCCATTGTTTCTACTGGGGGACTTCAACGCCCACGTGGGCAACGACAGTGACACCTGGAGAGGGGTGATTGGGAAGAACGGCCTCCCCGATCTGAACCCGAGCGGTGTTCAGTTATTGGACTTCTGTGCTAGTCACGGACTGTCCATAACGAACACCATGTTCAAGCACAAGGGTGTCCACCAGTGCACGTGGCACCAGGACACCCTAGGCCGGAGGTCAATGATCGACTTTGTTGTCGTGTCATCTGACCTCCGGCGCGCGTGTCTTGGACACTCGGGTAAAGAGAGGGGGCGGAGCTGTCAACCGATCACCACCTGGTGGGTGAGTTGGATCCGCTGGCGGTGGAGGAAGCCGGACAGACTTGGCAGGCCCAAGCGTATAGTGAGGGTCTGTTGGGAACGTCTTGCGGAGCCCGCTGTCAGCAGGGTCTTCAATTCACACCTCCGGGAGAGCTTCTCCCAAATCCCGGGGGAGGCTGGGGACATTGAGTCCGAGTGGACCATGTTCTCGACCTCCATTGTCAATGCGGCTGCTCGGAGCTGTGGTCGCAAGGTCTCAGGTGCCTGTCGCGGCGGCAACCCCCGAACCCGGTGGTGGACACCGGAAGTAAGGGATGCCGTCAGGCGGAAGAAGGAGGCCTATCAGGCCTCTTTGGCTTGTGGGACTCCCTGAGGCCGTTGAGGGGTATCGGCGGGCCAGGCGTGCCGCAGCTCGTGCTGTCGCAGAGGCAAAAACCCGGGTCTGGGAGGAGTTCGGGGAGGCCCTGGAGGAGGACTATCGGTCGGCCCCAAAGAAATTCTGGCAAACCGTCCGGCGCCTCAGGAGGGGGAAGCAGTGTCCCACCAACACCGTTTACGGTGCGGGTGGGGAACCTGCTGACCTCGACTGGGGACGTCGTCGGGCGGTGGAAGGAGTACTTTGAGGACCTCCTAAATCCCACTGCCACGTCTTCCGAAGAGGAAGTAGAGACGGAGGACTCGGAGGCTGACTCATCTTATCACCCAAGCCGAAGTCACTGAGGTTGTTGGCAAACTCTCTCAGTGGCAGAGCTCCGGGGGTGGATGAGATACGCCCCGAGTACCTAAAGTCTCTGGATGTTGCAGGACTGTCTTGGTTGACACGCCTCTGCAACATCGCGTGGCGGTCGGGGTCGGTGCTCTGGACTGGCAGACCGGTGTGGTGGTCCCTCTGTTCAAGAAGGGGGACCGGAGGGTGTGCTCCAACTATAGAGGGATCACACTCCTCAGCCTCCCTGGTAAGGTCTATTCCAGGGTACTGGAAAGGAGAATCCGACCGATAGTCGAACCTCCGGATTCAGGAGGAGCAGAGTGGTTTTCGTCCTGGTCGTGGAACACTGGACCAGCTCTATACTCTCCATCGGGTGCTCGAGGGTTCATGGGAGTTTGCCCAACCAGTCCACATGTGCTTTGTGGATCTGGAGAAGGCTTTCGACCGTGTCCCACGGGGTGCCCTTTGGGGGGTGCTGCGGGAGTACGGGGTCCGGGGCCCTTTGCTCAGGGCTGTCCGGTCCCTGTATGACCGGAGCAGGAGCTGTGTTCGCATTGCCGGCAGTAAGTCAGACCTGTTCCCAGTGCGTGTTGGACTCCGCCAGGGCTGCCCTTTGTCACCGGGTTCTGTTCATTGTTTTTATGGACAGAATTTCTAGGCGCAGTCAGGGGGCGGAGGGGGTCCGGTTTGGAGAGCACAGGATCTCATCTCTGCTGTTTGCAGATGATGTTGTCCTGATGGCTCCATCAAACCTGGACCTGCAACATGCACTGGGACGGTTTGCAGCCGAGTGTGAAGCAGCTGGGATGAGAATCAGCACCTCCAAATCTGAGGCCATGGTTCTCGACCGGAAAAAGGTGGCTTGCCCTCTCCAGGTGGGTGGGGAGTCCTTGCCCCAAGTGGAGGAGTTTAAGTATCTCGGGATCTTGTTCACGAGTGAGGGAAGGATGGAGCGTGAGATTGACAGGCGGATCGGTGCAGCGTCTGCAGTGATGCGGTCGCTGCATCGGACCGTTGTGGTGAAGAAGGAGCTGAGTCGAAAGACAAAGCTCTCGATTTACCGGTCAATCTACGTTCCTACCCTCACCTATGGTCATGAGCTTTGGGTAGTGACCGAAAGGACAAGATCGCGGATACAAGCGGTCGAAATGAGTTTCCTCCGCAGGGTGGCTGGGCGCTCCCTTAGAGATAGGGTGAGGAGCTCAGTCACACGGGAGGAGCTTGGAGTAGAGCCGCTGCTCCTCCACGTTGAGAGGAGCCAGCTGAGGTGGCTCGGGCATCTGTTCCGGATGCCTCCTGGACGCCTCCCTAGGGAGGTGTTTCGGGCATGTCCCACCGGGAGGAGGCCCCGGGGAAGACCCAGGACACGCTGGAGGGTCTATGTCTCTCGGCTGGCCTGGGAACGCCTCGGGATCCCCCCGGAGGAGCTGGAGGAAGTGTCCTGGGGAAAAGGAAGTCTGGGAGTCCCTGCTTAGACTGCTGCCCCCGCGACCCGGCCCCGGATAAAGCGGAAGAAGATGGATGGATGGATGGATGGATGACATTGACAGAAGAATCTCAGTGGATATTTTTGGAACATTCTTTTGGAGGCAGGGAAAAAAGGCCATCACAGAAAAATGGATGTCACAAACTGAGCCGATGATCAAGGACTGGACCAACATTATCATGGACATACGGGAAAATGATAGACTGAACTATTATTTTTATTGTCCCTTTTTTTCTTTTTTGCTGTTATATTTTCTCTGATCTTCTTTTGGTCCATTTCATGCATTTTTGTTAAGCGTTTAAAACATTAAAAAAAAATATTCTAATGTCGGTGTAATCCCTTATTCGTCCAGGAGTGTTCCATTGTAGAAAAAGATTCAGTTGTAGTCATCTGGACTCTGTTTTAGAAAAACATGATAGAAAAAATTGTAATGATAATGTTTAAAAAATCTTTTTGAAGATAAAACTAGTTTTTTATTATATAATAAAACCTGTTTTACCCATGAAGCAAACGTCTGGTAATGGCCACTTTTATAGCTCTGTTGGATTATGACGATGCTCTACACATGAATACCTATACTGTGTATCACTGTGCTCTGAGATTCACAACGGGTTGAGGCAGGCTCACCCATCACAGTGAACTCCATACCAAGGCTGGATGGCCTAACCCTAACCCTTTGGGTGCCAGGAGGGTCAACACATTTGATGCTTTTAGTGCATAACGTTATATGTGGTTGTGCACCACCTTCCTACTTGTGTGGATCATTGCACCCTGTGCTCGCATGATCTGTTTGGTTTGTCTGTCCCTTGTGTGAGGACTGACTGGGGGAAGCGAGCCTTCTCCTCCAGCAGCTTGAAACTCCTCACAGTTGGAGGTGAGATGGCGTGAAATGGTCTCAATAGGGGTTTTTGTTCGATTTTAAATTGTCCGTGCTTTTAAATGTAGATTTTCTTTTTTTTTTTTTCTTAAATGTCTTTTAACTGTGGAATATTTTAGGATGTGTGTGCTGTTATGTCTTTACTTTGCCCCAGGTCCGCCTTAAAAAAGAGGTCTGATCTCAATGGGTTCTTACCTGCTTAAATAACTTTTAATCCAATGTGTATATCTGTGCTTGTTTTTGCAGGTGGCAGGGTTACGAAGGATTTGTCCCGGTCCACACTTTGTCCACGCTTGGCTGCAGAGATTGGGAGCATTTCTCCACCACAGATGGGTCATTCCTGGTGTACTCTAGTGCCACATCAAGGCTCAGCAAGGTGTTCCGTCTCAAGACCTACTAATAATAAGATCTGCATCTTTGTACAATAGATGTCTTCACAAAAGCAGAACTAATTTAAATTATTAAATGCTACTAGAGACTCACATTCACAAACTCTAGAGTTGGCCTATTGGACTGACAAAGAAGTTAAGCTAGCTAGCCGGTTCTGGTTGGTTTGCCATTACCATTCTGTCAGTCTGTATCTGGAAGTCCCACAGGATCTTGGCTGGGTCATTCTTTACCACCTTTGGGAGTGTTTCCCACTTTGACCTTGGGGTTTCCAATCCATACTCCGCACAGATGTTCCTGTACACTATGCCAGCCACTTGGTGGCGCTCCATGTATGCTTTCTCTGCCAGCATCTTACACTCTGCAGTTCTGTGCTGGATTGTCTCAGGGGCCTCTTTGCACAGCCTACACCTTGGGTCTTGTCTGGTGTGGTAGATCTTCCTGTGCAGCCATGATGAGTGCCTCTGTGCTGTCCCTCAGACCGGCCTGCTCTAGCCATTGGGAGGATGTTCCAACTTGATCTTGTTGAAAGAAGGGCATGATTGACAGGCGGATTAACGAATCAGAGAAACACATTCATGTCAAAACACACATGGCGTTTTACAAGGAAAGAAGGGAACGAAAATAACAGGGAGGGCTGAGAAATGGGGCAGATGTCTGCAGAGTCTGCAAGAGACGCACTTAAGTCTGTAAAGTTAGATATTTTGTATTGAATGTTACGAGAATATTTTATAACAGATATTTCTGCATTTGAGAGACCCATGCTACAAATTTGCAGTGGTGGTTGGACTGCCCCAAGTTAGGAGAACTTTTTTGACGCACCCTTATTCTTATTCCAATTCCAGACCCTTCTGCATTTCAACAGAATGACGATGATGGCTGGTATAAGTTATGTTTTAAATCATTGTATTATACCAAATGTTGAATTCTGTTACATTGATTGAATTTAATTTTTCAAAGTTAATGTTTCTTACTCATAATAAAAAATAAACGTACTTGATGTGATGTCCATTTTTCTTGAGTTTTCATTCAAAATGACTTTCTAGACTTCCAGGTATAGCGCAGACTGACGAGTCACTCTACTACACACTGCTGCCTACATTAGTCTTTAAATCTCCTTTCGAGCCTTCCAGTTATGGCCAGACCCCATGAGCAGCAGCCAAGCAATTAACGCACCTGTGCGCAGGTGGCAAAAGACAGACAGAGGTGAACATGGACGACAGTGGTGGACAAGGACGACAGAGGCGGCAGAGGCGGAAAGGGATGATAGAGGCGGGGGAGTGTGCATTGTGGCAGCACCGGACCCTGGACAAGACAACCGAGATTGGCAGACTCCCGGAGAGCGAGAGAGCGGCCGAGGATTCCAATCGCGGGGAGGGCACCGTGACGCAACTCAGAGTTTAATTTCAGTCCAATATTCCTGAACAACAGGACAGTCCCAAAACACATCATAGTGGTTTGCATTCCCTTGTTAACTTTGACATGGTGTTATGAAAAAACGTGACGGGTTATGGTAACGCACTGAGTGGAGCAACCTTGCACCCATACTGGTGTTAAAATCATCGGTTGACCCACCCAAACCCAAAGAATAAGGACAAGAGATGAGTAAACAAGGAAGACACAAGTCCGGTAGCGCCACGGGACCAAAACAGACAAAGCTGACGGCACACGGCTCCGTTGGAAAACAGCCCACATCACAGGCTGGTGTGGCTAACTAAGCCACTCCGCCGGAGATGCGGAGTCGCGCCGGCCCAGATGGAGACTCACGCGACTTCTTTGCATCGGTAGAAAACGTAATTGGTCATCGGCTGTGGCTTAAGATGTCCAAAGTGCAGCGTGCCATGGAGTCTCTGAGAGCCGAGTTGTTGGCTACCATAGCTCCGACAGTGTCAGAGGCAGTGACCGCTAAACTCACAGCAGAGGGTTGACCGGAGCACGCACTGAGGAAGTTGAGCAGCGTGTTTCAGACAATACGGACGATCTGCAGACAGTAAGGGCCGAGATGGAGGCGCTGTGGGCCAGGGTGACGACGTTGGAGTCGGAGAACATGAAGAATTAGCTCCTGGATGAGGACGATCAAGTTAGGATGATCCTGTCGTCCTAACTTGAGGCGTTGAGGAGGGAGAGGAAGGAAAAGACACCGAAAGCTTCCTGGAGAAGATCATACCAGAGCTCCTTCTTAACTCAGGAGCTGAAGTCCCTCCCATCACAATTGAAAGAGCACATCGCCTGGGCAAACTAAGACCAGCAGCTGATAAACCACGAGGTCTTATGAGGTTTCTCAACGACCGTGTGAAAGACTGCAAGGGTCAAAGGAGACCTCCAGTACAAAGGCAAGCGTGTCTTCTTTGCTCCAGATATTCCATACGCCAACAACGGCAAAAGTTCCACCACATCTGTGAGGAGCTCAGGAAGAGAAAACTGAGACATGGATTCTCTTTCCCCGCGACTCTTCTGGTGACTTTTGAAGGTAAAACACATGTGCTCAGAACATCAAGAGAAGCAGAGGTGCTCTTAAGGAAGATGCAAAAAACAGAACAGTACAGAGGATGGAGCCACCAGCGTGGGGCATGTGAGTTCAGGTTGTGGTCAAAAATTCCAGATGATAAAGAAGATGATATAAATTCCTTTCTGGACACCCTCATTTTGCCTGGTATGTCAGAAGAATGTGATACAAAATTAGGAACTGAAATAACAATACAAGGCGCAATCAAAAGATTAAAGAACAATAAATCTCCGGGGAGCGATGGGTTCACCTCAGAGTGGTATAAAGCTTTAAAAGACACTCACTACTTTCCTTTTGGCAACTTTTAACTGGACACTTAAGAGAACTCAGACCACAATGATCAGACAGGATTTATTACCAAACGACAAACACAAGACAACATAAGACGATCTTTACACATAATGAGCCAAATACAAAAACAACAATAAACAAGCTGTAATAATTTCTTCAGATGCTGAGAAGGCTTTTGATACTGTTAGCTGGTCATATTTTTTTTTCAACGATTTTATAGTTAAATCGACGATTTAACTATAAAAAATATTGGAGCTCTTTAAGATGGTCCAACATCAAGAATTTGAAAATGGACAAATTTGACAAACTGTGGGCAAAGTGGGACGTTCGTTTGTGTTACTCTGGCAATGTTCAAATCTAAACTAAAAACTGTTTTGTTTGGCTGTGCATATGACTGAAATGCTTTCTTTGCACTCTTCTCTTGTATGTCTTGAACTATTTGACGGATAGCCTGAAAATTGCACTTTTAAATTAAGATTTTGTGATTTCTGCCATGTCTTTGTGATTTTAATGCATTTTTTCCTGTCGTGTGAAGCACTTTGAATTGCCTTGTGTACGAATTGTGCTCTACAAATAAACTTGCCTTGCCTTGGCCTTTATTTGTGGTTTCAGCTTTTATTGATTTGTAAGATACATTTTCTTTCTCTCTCTGGTCTTGTTTTTTTTGTTTTTTTTTTGTGTTCCATGTTCATAAATGGGAAAAATAAAAGGAAAATAAAAGAAAACAACATTATTTTTTCCAGCACAAATTCCCTCCAGAACTTATCCATGCGTTTGTCTCTAGTAGATTAGGACTGCTGTACACGGCCTGCTCACTAGGCCTCTCCAAACGAGCTGTAAAAAGCAGCTGCAGTACATCCAGAACGCGTGCTGCTCGGGTCCTGACTAGAACCAGGAAGTACCATCACATTAGTCCTGTGCTCAGGGGCCTCATTTATAAAGCCCAGTATGCACAAAATGAAGCCCAAAATTGTACATAAGCATTTTTTCACGCAAGGAGTGTGATCTATTAAAAAAATACTTGACGTGAAAATGTGCGGACTTCCACGCAAACTCTGGAGCTTGTGTGGAAGCTGCGCAAAGTTTGGGAATAGGTTGGCAGAGGTGAAGTAGCGACACAGTAGCGGCAGCTTGGTCAAATGAGACGATTAACAAAAAAAGTGAATTCAGTAAAAACCAACAGTAAAATGTGTTTTTACAATCTTTGAGAGGGTACGCCACAGTCAAATCCGGCGACAGACCCTTCACGTGCAGAAGCATGCACCATCACGTGATTCGCTCCATGCACGCAGACCAGTCACGTACTTTAAAGTTTTCTATCATTGCTCCTCTCTTCAGATGCCCTCCCTCAGTGTCACAGACCCTCCCTCACACTCACCTGACTCACAGGGCTCTGGAGGTCCGCGCTCCTCGTCTGACATTTCATGTCCGCAGTGTTTCATTTAGTGTCCTTAAGAGCTCTTTTATTGTTACATTATTACATTAAGGTTTAGAGTGATCACTTTTCGGGGATTCTCAGTGTAGGCTACAGTCTGATCTGTGCTCATTCGGTACAATCAGGCTCATATTAGGACAGATTACTGATAGAAGGGAGAGGTCTTGTTTCCGTTGACCATGGAATTGCTCGTGGGTCCCGAGTTTGTGTTACATTTTTTTAATACGCCGCTACAGTCTGCGTTGCCGCGGCCCTCAACGGGCTCATCTCGGACGGGGATGAGTCTGTCTACAGGTGGGAGGTGGACCGGCTGGTGTCCTGGTGCAGCGGTAACAAACCTGGAGTTTCAACACCCAGAAGACAGTGGAGATGATCGTGGACTTCAGGAAAATTATAGCCCCCCAGCCCCCCCTCATCATGACAGACTCCCCCATCACAACCGTGGACTCCTTCCGCTTTCTCGGCACCACCATCACCAGGACCTCAAGTGGGAGCCCTCCATCAGCTCCCTCATCAAGAAGGCCCAGCAGAGGATGTACTTCCTGCGGCAGCTGAGGAAAGCCAAGCTGCCAGTGCAGATGATGGTGCAGTTTTACACGGCCATCATTGAGTCCATCCTCACCTCCTCCATCACTGTGTGGTACGCTGGAGCCACAGCCAGGGACAAACAGAGACTACAGCGCATTGTGCGTTCTGCTGAGAAGGTGATCGGCTGCAGACTTCCATCTCTGCAGGACCTGTACGTCTCCAGGGCTCTGGGACGAGCAGGGTCGGATCACAGCTGACCCTTCTCCCCCTGGACATGGTCTATTTGAACCTCTCCCCTCAGGCAGGAGGCTACGGTCCATCTGGACCAGAATGCATGCCCTTTTGATTGCATATATGTTGTTTTTATTATTTATCAGATTTTTATGTTGCACCTTAATGCCGAGACAAGTACCTATGTTTTTGAATGTTGTTCATTTGCACATTAGTCCTGTGCTCAGGTCTCTGCCCTGGCTCCCTGTGGCTCAGAGAATAGACTTCAAAGCAGCTCTGCTTGTATACAAGTCGCTCCATGGCTAGCACCAAAGTACATCTCGGACATGTTCATGCCATATGAACCATCTCAGAATGGGGAATCTGCTGTAGAAAAAGATTCAGTTTGCAGTCATCTGGACTCTGTTTTAGAAAAAACAAAACGTTTCAACTCTCATCCAAGAGTCATTCTCAATCAGTGAAACAAGTCTGAGAACTCTTGTTTAAATCCTACTCTGTGAGAGCCCTGCCCACAGGGCAGGACCTCCTGCTAATGGCCCATTGAAACTTAACTGGGATGGGCCTATTGTTCTATGGTTCCCTGGCGTTTGGCTGCCTCACCTTGAGTGCCTGTTTAGCATCAGAATGCCTCGGGCGTGTCCAGGGTTTCAGCAGACCATTATAAACAACTGGAAGGTTGAATCTTAAACCTTCGTTACGATTTAATGAAGGATTCTCTTTTTTAACAAAGATGGCGTCCTTAACTCCTCTTTCAAACCATCTCTTCTCCTGCTCAGAATCTCCACCTCACTGTCTTCAATAGAGCGGTTTGTGGCTTTGAGATGAAGATGCACAGCACTTTGAGCGCGCTCAGGAGTTCTCAGACTTGTTTCACTGATTGAGAATGACTCTTGGATGAGAGTCGAAACGTTTCGTTTTTTCTAAAACAGAGTCCAGATGAAACAACTGAATCTTTATCTACAATGGAACACTCCTGGACGAATGAGGGATTACACCGACATGGGCAATCTGTGTTTCAGTTTTATGCAGCTAAAATCTGGAACAGTCTCCCTCAGGATGTGAGACAGGCTGCTACTCTGGCAATGTTCAAATCTAAAAACTGTTTTGTTTGGCTGTGCATATGACTGAAATGCTTTTCTTTGCACTCTTCTCTTTTATGTCTTGAACTATTTGACGGACAGCATGAAAATGGCACTTTTAAATTAAGATTTTGTGATTTCTGCCATGTCTTTGTGATTATAATGATTTTTTTTCCTGTTGTGTGAAGCACTTTGAATTCCCTTGTGTACGAATTGTGCTCTACAAATAAACTTGTCTCGCCTTGCCTTTATTGACAATGAAAATAAACCATTTCTGATTCTGATTCACATACAGCAGCGGAGAGTTATTTGTCAGTCAGTCTGCAGAGGCTATGCCTTGACCAGGAAACTGCCAACCTTTTTGTCTTCAGACAACCACTAGCACCTGAGCTTTGTTTCTGACAGCTTCAGTGCAGTGCTCTGCTGTCATATGTGTCCTCTGTACTTTATTGATGTGGAGGTTTGGGCCCCAGATTCATCTTGATCAGGCCTCATGCTACAGAAGCCCCTGGTGTGCCTTTGTCTGAGCAGCTCCATGACGTGTGAGTCAGTGACAAACAGCATGTTGTTGTTCTCACACAAAGTGATGATTGGCCCCAGTGTTGCTCACACCTCTCACTGTATGATGCAAGTATCTCACCATCTCTGCTGTTGGGACTCTGAGCGGGCCCCGTTCACCTGGGCTCTGAGCGGGCCCCGTTCACCTGGGCTCTGAGCGGGCCCCGTTCACCTGGGCTCTGAGCTGGCCCCGTTCACCTGGGCTCTGAGCGGGCCCCGTTCACCTGGGCTCTGAGCGGGCCCCGTTCACTTGGGCTCTGAGCGGGCCCCGTTCACCTGGGCTCTGAGCGGGCCCCGTTGCACTCAACCCTACAGTTGCTCCTCACGCGTCCTATCATTTATCCATATAAAGGGTTGATCCTTGTGGTCAGTGCAGCAGTCTCTTACTCGCGCTGTGCTCGTGGCAGTAATGTGCAGTGACCTTTTATGAGTAGGTAAGCTGGTGGCTATCATTATTTAGCCCATAACAATGATGCATTTTTTTTCTATTTTTTTTTTCACAAATTGCATTGAAATTTAGTAGGTTGTTATTTTATATTATCATTTATCTCTCATCCAAAAGTTATTCTCAATCTGTGGATCTAGTTTGAGAACTCTGATATTTATCCTACTCTGGGTAAGTCCTGCCCACCGGGTGGAGCCTCCTGATAATGGCCTGTCCTGTTTATCTGTTTGTTTACACTGTCTAAGTTTCTAATCTTGTTTGTTACCATAACAGCCCTGTAATGGGCCATATAAATCCTATTGTTAGCTGCTACAGCTCCTCATCACTGATAAGTACCTGATTAACATCTAACTGGCCTGAGCTGACCCCGCCCTGTGGCCTCAAAACCCTATTGTACTTGCTGTGCTAAATGTCAGATCCTTATGTACAAATCATTCTTTTTTAAAATGTATTTAAATGTTTTTATTTTTCAAATTTGAACCAACACATGAAAACAAACACAGAGAAAAAGGAACATGACCAGAGAGGGGCAGCAAGTACAAAATTAAAACAGCAGACAGCCAACCAATATTTGAGATAATTAAATTAAATCATGGCCTAGAAAACCCCAAAAGAAAAATGTCCCATTTAGTTCAAAGTCTGTTAAATTTGTCCATATTCAGATTAAGTCTGAATGTCATTTGTTCCATGTTGCGAATCTCCAGTATAATGTCAGTCCAGTTCTTGATCGTCGGTACATTTTGTGTCATCCGTTTTTTGTGAGGGCTTTTTCTCTGCAGCCAGGAGGATGCTTCAGAGATAACCGCTGGTTGTGTCCATGGCAGGAGTCCTGAGGCCCAAATACATAGTTCTGAAGTCCAGTGGGATGGTGATGTCATAAATTAATCTTTAAAGCTTTGTTGATCTCAGTCCTAAACTTGTGAACAACGGGACAATCCCAAAACACATGATAGTGGTTTGCCTCCTGCTGCACAATCCTCTCCAACAGTCTGCATTTCCCTGTGAGTAATGGGCACTTTAACATGGGGTTATAAAGAAGCGAGAGACACTTTTCCAACAGAATTCCCTCCAAACATGTGATTGTGTGGTTTTCCACTGAGATGTACATATACTTTCCCACTCTTCATCAGCCAGAACTAAGTGACCCTCTCTTTCCCATTTACCCTTAATGTAATCAGTAGAGTGAGTGCCCAGATTGTTAATACATTTGTACAGTTCAGATAGTAGTGCCCTTGAAAGTATGCTTTAATAAATATTTCAGTCAAAGGGCTCTTATGGTCATCATTCTTTTTGGTTTCTTGGTTATAATAAGTCCTTATTTGTCAACACCTATAAAAGTTTCTCTAAGCCAAAGGATTCTTTCAACTCATCAAAGCTCTTCAGATGATTCTCCTTTACAATCTGGTAAAAGACCTTTAGACCTTTTGTTGTCCAGACTTTAAATCTTGAGTCTGTGCTGTCAGCTGTGACATTTTGATCAGAAGCCAACCAATTTAAGTGTTTAACATCTTTGTTTAGTTTGTGTGTTTTGATCAGCTCCTTCCATGTTGTAAGAACAGACTTCATCCAAGGGTGCTCCACCTCCCCAAATGACTCAACCATCTCTCATCTGCCAGTAAGGCCTGCACAGGAACCACCGGCACAACATTAATCTCAATATTCTTCCATTGAGCTTCATATTCTGGGTCACACCAGCAAGGCTCTGATCTGAGAAATGAAGTCATTTTTCAGACAAGGCAAACCCCAGCCTCCTTTTTCTTTTGATAACTGAAAAGTTTTGAATCAGACACAGGGTTTTTCCCCTGCCATATGAATCTTAAGATTGCTTTATTCCACTCATCAAACAGCCTGTTGGGGAAACTGGAAGAGTCTGGAACAGATAGAGAAATCTGTGCAAAACATACATTTTTATAGTTTCAATCCTTTGATTTAGACTTAAGTAGGGTATAAGATTCCATTTTTCAAGGTCTTTTTTTATAGTAATAAAAAGAGGGGTACAATTTTTCTCCATAATTGTTGTTAGGTCTCTATGGAGGACCACACTTAAAGATCTAAGAGATTCTGTTTGTCATTTAAATTGGTAAGTCTTTCTAAAGGTCACAGGGGGTTGTCAGGTTAAAATAATTTCAGTTTTTTGTACATTTAATTTGTATCCAGACATTGGACCAATTTCTTGTAAAAACACATCACATTTGGTACGTAAATGTCTGGTTTGGTCAAATACAACAGAACATCATCTGCAGCAGGCAATTTTATGTTCCGTCCCATCTGTTGTAACACCATGAATTGTTTTTGTCTAATAAATTGGGCCAATGGTTCCAAATACAAAGTAAAAAGGAGGGGAGACCAGGCACAGCTGTCTCACCCCTCTTTCTAGAGTCAGTGGATTTGTCAAATGACCATTGATTTTAATTCTTGATGTTGGACCATCGTAAAGAGCCCCAATATTTTTTAGAATGAAATCGTCGATTTGAAATTTGTTTAGCACTGTCAATAAATATGGCCAACAAACAGAATCAAAAGCTTTCTCAGGATCCAAACTAATTATAAAAGCTTTATTTTGTTATTTCTGTATACGATCCATTATGTGTAAAGATAGTCTTATGTTGTCTTGTGTTTGTCATTTGGTAATGAATCCTGTCTGATCATTATGGATTAAGTTTAGGAGTATTTGTTCCATTCTTTTGGACATAATTGAGGTGTATATATGATAGTCCACACTGAGAATAGAGATAGGTCTATATGAGGCACAATCCAATCGATCTTTCCCTTCTTTTGGCATCAGGGATATGATGGCCTCTTTCCAACTCTGAGGGGTCTGAGTTTTTTTAAGTGTCCAGTTAAAAGTTGCCAAAAGGAAAGTAGTGAGTGTCTTTTAAAGTTTTATACCACTTTGAGGTGATCCCATCGCTCCCTGGAGATTTATTGTTCTTTAATCTTTTAATTGCGCCTTGTATTTCCAAAATTGTAATTTCAGCGCCTAATTGTTTATTCTATTCTTCTGTGATAACAGGCAAATTGAGAGTGTCCAGAAAGGAATTTATATAATCTTATTCATCATCTGGAATTTTTGAAAAAAGTTTTTTATAGGATTCAAATGTTGCTTGAATTTTGTCTTGTTTAGTTAAGATGACATCATTTTGTCTGTCCCGTATTTTAAAAATTGTTCTTTCAGCTTGTTGTTTTTTAAGTTTCCAAGATGTTAATTTGGTTTCTTTTCATTGGAGGCTATAAGTTGTCCTCTCAAAACTGCTTTGGAAGCATCCCAAAGGATGGGCGGAGACATTTCCCCAGTATCATTTTCCTCCAGATAAGTCTTAATGTTGTTGGACATTTTTTTCCTTAAATAAAGGGTCATTAAGCAGGCTGGAATTGAACCTCTGAAGTGTCTTTCCTCCAAATCCACAGAAATGTGGATAGGAA